>PVIH01005506.1:0-123156 GCA_004025045.1 Sigmodon hispidus
GAAGAGACCTTGAATAAGGATATACAGGGATGGAAAAAAAAAAAATTCAGAGGGAAAGATGAACACAAAGAAAATATAGGTGTAGCAATCTTATTTGTATGTTTACCCTTGATAAGCCATGCTTATCATTCTTATCCTCTATATAGTTATTGTTAACTCTTCCACATTTTAAATTCTTTTTACTGTGTTTTTTTTTTAAAAAAAAAAAAAAAAAAAAAAAAAAGATTCATGTCATGGAATGTTTTGTACAGACACAAGTGCTTCAAATAAACACATTGTGTTTATTAGTAGCCAATGAGAGTACAGGTAATTATTAATTTTTATTATATTATATTTTGAGTTATTAATAAACTGCACAACATTTTATAAGCATATATGCAAAAAGAGGCTAAAATATATCAAAAGTCAGAACTTCAAAACTCATGGTAGTATACAATTAGGATAATATTTAGGAACATCCCCTGCCTTCAAGCAGGAAAGGCAGCTTTTCAGTATAAATAATAGGAATAAAATAGGATTTGTGTTCAGGAACGAAATCATACAACTCCAGGGAATCTCCTGTCCCTAGACCCACCCTTCCTTTTTAATCTCAAATATTCTCCATATGGCACTGGGAACAAACACGATCAAAACTCTGTGGCCCCTCAGCTCCTCCATTTCAGCTAATTGCTCTGTGCTAACATCTGCAGAAAAGACACTAATTTCCCTTTCCAAACAACAAGGCCTGAGTGTGTGCCACTTGGTGACTCAGGCAAGGAACTGGGCTCACAAAACAGCTAACACTTTTGTGGCCCATTCTACTTATTAGGTGCACGGGCTCAACATTTCAAGTTTAGGCTTTCTAATCTTTGGCTGGCTTGTTGTAGGAATGTTTACATGCTCCTCAGTTTACTTCTATCCAGCATACTACAAAAGAACAGATACTGGTTAGAAGCTATTGTTAGAATTATTTTAGGAAGCCATGAGCAACATCTTGCCTCTCTTCATAAGATCCAATGACAAGTTGAAGTGTTATCCCACCACACTTCACCTAGGTTCACTGGTCTTCCTTACAGAGCAGGGGTGAGGTAGTACTGACAGGAGACACCCCAAAACAGCCACAACGGAAGTATCACCCACCATGGAAGACACGTATGTATTCTTCCTCTCCCAAATTACAGTAAAATTATGTACAAATGACTGTCAAGAGTGCCTGGATACTCAGGAGAAGGTCCAATGTCATTCCTTCACTCATGAGAGAATGTCAAATGTCCACTTCTTTCTCCTTCCAAGCCTTTTTTTTTTAAATTGAATTAAGACATAATTACACCACCCCATCCCCTTTTAAATTAATGGCCTCTTATCCTTTAGTTATTATCACATGTCTCTCTCTTTGTCTCTCTGTGTGTGCATACATGTATCTGTGTATATGTAATAAATATAAAAATACAATCTGCGCAGGCTGCTTGGTGTTGCTTATGTGAAACATTTTGGATTGGATAACCATTTGGGGTGGTCATTTTTGGGGGTGATGATTTCTCAGTCTTCCATCAGTTTCTAGGTTTCTGTAGCTCTTCATCTGGGAGTGGGGCTCCATGTGATTTCCCCATTCACACTGACAGGATGACTGCTGTGGCTACAGAGTTCGGGTCTTGTTGGGACCTGATCTTGACAAGTAGACACAGATGATCTCATGGAGATGTCGAGACACTTTGTCTCAGAGGACTGTGCTTCACTCCAGAAGCCAAATGTCTTCTTTTGAACATATCTAGGAATTTTGTTTCTGTCATACTAGATACTTCCCTTGCCTTTCAGATGCCTCATTTGCCTTCTATATCTCCACATTTTTTATCTACTTGAGGAGTACTTAGTAAGCACCTACTATGTGCTAGGAATTTACCGCCTTGGAAAAATGAGAGGCAATAAACTTTCTGACTTTGAAAGTTTTTCAGTATTAGAACTGTCAGAGAAAAACTACACCTTTCCTTCCTAATCTAGGAGAAGTAATGCAAATAGACATCATTTAAATTAAATTTAAACAGTTCCAGAGGTCACTCTTTCAGTAGGATGTCAAAAAGTCATCTCTAAGTATTCTAACCTCCTCCTTCTGTGGAGGTTTATTCTAACAGTTCATTTCCACTCTGACGTGAATGCACTGTGGGTACCCGACACTGTGTCTGTGTAGCTGTTAGTGGGGTTAGAGCTGGAGGAAGAGCAGACTCCTTCTTAACACCTCAGAAACCACAGCAGGCCCAGAGCAAGTCACATGAGTCACAGAGACAAAAACAGTCTTCATAGGAAGGGAGGGAGGGAGAGAGGGTGGGACAGGGGCTGAGGAGAGAGAGAGAGAGAGAGAGAGAGAGAGAGAGAGAGAGAGAGAGAGAGAGAGAGAGAGAGAGAGAGAGAGAGACTCGTTGCCTTATCAATCAGTGGCTGTCAGGAGGGCAGGGTAGCAGAATGGGACCTGGGAAGAGGGAGCCATTCACATTTTTTTTTCCTGTAGAGAGGGGTTTTTACCAAGACTTGCACCAGAGGACTCAAGTGACCACGATCCTTGTAAGTCCAAGAAGTATACTCTCTGAATGAAATGAATCTTTCCCTTCACTTAGGGTAGAAAGAGGTAAAAGAGGCTGTTTCCTTGTCCATTATGCTCTACAAAGATAGAATTGAACTTGCCCAGCCTTGCCATGGTTCAGTCCTCTGTTGCTAAGTCCCATGCCTCTTGTAAACAACCATAGCTCTTATAAATGATCATTTTTAATATTGACATATTTTGTATATAAACCATTTGGACCTTTTCTTCCAGTTGCTAAACTCAGGCATTTTAAAATCAATTAGGTGGTGTGAAAAATAAAAACAAATGAACAAAACCCCAAATAAACAAAGAGTAGCTTTATTCTCTCTGAAACTTTCTTGAAACCACTAAGAACTCCCTAGATATTCCATCCTTCCAGGTCTTAGTGTTCACGGTTTTATTTTAGAAGTAATTCAAAGATTAATGACATGGTGAAGATCACATTGCCTGGAAACCACACTTGCTAGTAATAAAGACATGTGTTTTTCAAATTGATTGTGGTATTCAAGAAGGCTATGGAAGAATCTTATCTCTACATATTGGTATGCCAATAAGCTTTGTTAAGAGCACTTTCAGATTTAGAACAAATTTATGGCTATTCATTCTGTAATTTATAATAATAGAGCAAACCAGAATGTACTTCATTTTCATTTGAAAAATAAAGACATCTTTATTTAGAACAAATGGCTGATTTTAAATAAACAAAGGATGTGAAAAAAACAAAAATGCAAATATCTTTAAATATTAGTTCTCTACATTTGCATTTTCTCCCTGAAAATATGTCAGAGTTCCAACATCTCTCTAATTTGGTGAAGATTTCCTAACTGCATTCAATTTCTTTTTTCTCATGCCACAGAGTTAGAACAAAGGGACCTTGATAAGCTTATTAGATAAACAATGCATGTTCAAGAACAATTTAATTATCGTATCTCACTGAATAGTAACTTTTGTTAAGGTGTTTTTTTTTTTTTAGCTTGTTTGCCAAGTCAAATGTTCATGCCTGTGTTCTTTTTATAGAATGTGTGATTTGAAAGGCCAAAAGTCATTGGTCATTTTGACAGCCTTAATTAGTCATTTAAATTGGTAATTACTAAAACCATTACAGGGGAGAAAGCTCATTGTGTTGATCATAAATAGTGTCATCTTTTCAAATAGACTGCCTTGAAATCTTTTGTTAAATTCTGCCATTTTGGTATTAAGTTTAAATTAAAGAGCTGCCTACCTTCCCAAATTCTATGTCAGGAGAAAAGGTATGCTCAAATTAAATTAGAAAAACAAAGAATGTTCATATTTTAGAAGCAGAAATTAAAGGAACTTTACATGATGTAGCTCTATGAATTCTCTTCATTTTAGAGGCACACATGTCTACTTCAGTCGAACTGCAGAATATTAACACTTTTCCAAGTTTTTGTCTATTGATGCTAACTCATTCAAATTCATTAAATTTTATTATTTCTGCATCATTAAATGTAGGTCAACATGTCGAGTCCAGCAAACACCAGCATTTCTTTCCAACCCACAGACACTGTTGTGAATGATAAGGAGCAATACAAATACAACTCTCCTTATTTGTAAACATGAACATCCTATCAAGACTAAAAGAGACAATGCAATAGGCTGCAATTTGCAATCCAACCACTCCATGCTTATCTTGCCAAAATGTGTTTCTGTGGAAGAAGAATGGAATGATGTTCTTTAGAACTGAAAAATCTTTTGTCCGTAGAACTTAACCCATTCTGCATCAACCCTGTAGCTGGGAAACAAATCTCAAGACAGAGGCTCTAGAGAGCATCAGTACCAATATCTCATGCTTCTGGGATGTCACGGGTGAGCTGTTCAGTGGAATGGAAGTCTCCCCAGTGCTTCATGTTAAGAAGCTGTTTTAGAAACTGGGACTGAATTGCCTTCCTTTACTCTTGAATGCCAGCTGCCTGTCAAATGAGGTTGTTCCCTTCTTCCTACCCAGTGAGGCATTTGTACCATTCAAGAGGAGCTCAGATCCAGAAGTTAAACTGCCTGCAATAGACTCTGGATTTACTATTCACTTGCCAATCAAGTGCAGGTTCCATCTTTCCTCACTATAAAATGGGAATAGGAATCCACTGCCAAAGGTTGATTGTAAATAGACTGTGTAAGTAAAATGCACATGGCATCTTAATGCCCTCCTGATTAATTGCTAGTTCCATGCTTCAAGACTATGAGGATTATGTATTAAGGGGCACCCTTGCCTCACACTAACAGCAAGTCCCAAGTCTTACTCTTCACTACAACCTTCCTGTAGTGGGATTATGCTGGTAATGTAAATATTTGTCCTGCCTATGCGTTGAACAAAAGCTGGTTGGCCAAAGGCAAACAGGAAGTGTGCGCGGGGCTACCAGGCAAGGAAACACTGGAACATCTCAGAGCAGACACAGAAGCCAGACAGATGCCATAGACCCGCCACAGACATGACGAGGAGACAGCAGCAGACACAGAGGAAAGAAGCTGAAATGCTGCTCTAAGAAAAGGTACCAAGCTGCATGGCTGAACAAGATGGGTTAGATTGAGAGCAAGTGCTAGCAAATAATATGCCTGGGCCCTGAGTCAATCAGCATAAAACTAATATAAGCCTGTATGTGATTATTTGAGGCAAAGCAAGGCCAAGAGTGAGACTAAACCTCTGGGACAGGCCCAGAAAGTCCGGGCCAGCATCATTTACAACACCTTCTTCTCAGGACACCTAGCCCATTTGTTCTACCTCTTCTTAAGTTTCTCAGGTGCATTGAGAGAGATCCAGCTTTGCATTTATTTTCATACAGTAAGTAGTATATAAAAGAATTTCAAGATCTAAGTTCAAAAGGTCATTGTAGGTAGTGTTCTAAGCCTTGAAATAAGCAAACAAAGCAGAGCTATGGGACCTTAGAGAGGCAGTTGGGAACCTTCCATTTGATGTCCACGATGACCTTTCTAAGCAAGTCACATCTCTGAAGTAGGGATCTGGAGAACTTATTAGAATTCTGAAACACAGAAACTGCAAATGCAAGAACCAAATCATGCCATCTTTTATTTTCTTTTTATTTTAGGTGTTTTGAGACAAGGTTTCTTTATGTAGTCCTGACAGTCCAGAAACTCATTATGTAACACAGGCTGGCCTCAAACTCATAAAAATCCTCCTGCCTCTGCCTCTCAAGTGCTGCGATTAAACTTGTGCACTGTCACTCCTGGTCCATGATCACAGACCCAGAATCTGAGGCTCAAAAGAGACAAGTAATTTCATATTATAAGCCCAGGGGTTGGATATAGAGTCCTAGACTCCAGCTTCATAGAACCTGCCATTTCCTGCCATCTCCCACCAACTAGAAACCCATATGGCCAAACTTTAAAAAGCATAATCTTGATAAGGAATGAAAGAATATTCCAAGATGGTAGTGAAGAACAATGAAATAGATCATGGATCACATTATAGCCTATGAGGAAATGAAGGTTTTTAACTCCAAGAAATCTCATCCTTGGGACATTTCTAGATAAATAAGAAGGAGATTAATATATGTATGCACACATACATATATGCATATTTGTGTATATGTATTTGTATTTGTGACAATGAGGGACAAAAATATCTTTATTATTTTCTGATTGTAATCTTCAAGTTTACTGATAGAATTATTTTCAAATCCCTAAAAGTTTCAACACGCCAGCAAAATCGGTTATATAAAACACCATGGAGTCATCATAACAACATGCTGTGTGAATCTGTTTAGACTGCTGTAACAATATGAGTGGCTTAAACAACAGATATTTGGTTCATATAGCTATGAAGCTGGCAAAGCTGAGATTATGGGGCCATAATTTTGCAGACCAGAAACCTTACTCTAACAGAGAGAAAGAAGTCTTACTCTTTTATTATAAAATCATTATCCATAAAACTCCTATTCTCATGACCCAGTTTACTTCAAATTGTCATCCAGTGGTGCCATCTCCAAATCCTGAGGGTATGTTAAAATGCCAACACAGGGATCTGAGGGGTGGGAAGGGGTCACAGATATTCAACCTATAACACACATGTTAGAATTATTTAAGGTTCTCAGAGATGAAGTGATAGCCTCAGCTTGTCCCATTTTTACTGCATTGACTTTCACTCTATAACCTAGGATGAGAAGATCATTTTCTGATGTGGATCGGCACTATTTAAGGTACGCTTATCTGGAAAGCTTAAATGAAGTTAATACTACAATGAAGTAGGGAAGACAATACAGCGTAAGTAAACAAGAGCCTTCCCTGATGTCACTTAGCAATAGCCATGTTGTCTTTTCACTCATAGATAGTTTAAACTTTATCTCTGTCAGAGTTTCATTGTAAACCACATGGCATTGGACTTATACATAACTGCCTTTACCTGATGGTGTGCCAAAAATAATGGCTAATGGTGTATCTTATTTTTTTCTTAAATGTTAAGGTGCTTACAGAGAAATGGAGACTTTTATTAAAATGGATCCTTGGTACATGTGGTGTGAGTCCTGGGATTCTGCATTTCCAATTGGCTCCTCCTAAGTGATGTCAGTGCCCTTGGTCCTGGTGATATGCTCTAAATGGCAAGGGTCTATAATTGCATTATTCTCCTCTATAAAAACAATGAGAAATTGTCTCTAGAGTATCATTAGAAGTTCATGTTGAATATGCTTAGAGCAGACTAATTTCTTTGATCTTATAGACCTCTTAAATCTCATGGTCTACTCCTTTTCAAGTGGCCACAGGAAGAACTTTTAGCTAAGTTACCAGGCTTAATGGTTATACTGATTTGATTGCAATGACCCACATCTGACTGTATCTCATTTTCTTAATATTGCTTTTTATTCTTGCTACTGCTGTCTTTTCTGCTCTTAGGATATTTAGAATGGTTGTCTTCTTACCTGCTTCTTTGTAAGATACTTAAAATTGCTCTTTTGCATGAGAAAAGATGTGGAGGCAAAAATCCTGGTATAACTTAGAGAAGTGGACAATATGCTTCAGGATGCACAAACATCACAGATAAGTGTTGTAAAATGGATAGCAGAGACAGATATAAGTAGTCCAGGAAGGGGACCAGAGAAAGATCAAACCCATTGCTTACAAGATGCATTCAGGGCTTTGTAAGACAGACAAGATGAGGATGGCTGAGTGAGTTTATAGTTTTATAGATTTAACACCTGAACTTCCGCTTGCCTCAAGAGGGTCTATTATTGTAAAGATACACAGAACAGCTCTACTGCAGCTACAAAGCTCACAGAAACACTGACATGAATGCTGGCAGCTTCTGTGAGTGGGAAGAATGATTTCCTGTTCTTTAGTTGAGCTAGCTGCAGCTTGGGTAGATCAGAGGGCAAAAACAAGCAATGCGAGCTTTTTTTTTTCTTTCATAAAGCAATGTGAGCTTTCTATGCCCAGTAATTAGAGATGCTTCTGCAGCAGGCATAAACTGGAAAATTCTTAGAAGCTTATTGGAAGAGAAAATTTGCATAGTTACTATTCAGGATGCAAGAAATGTATCATGTCAGTCACCCAGTCTTAAGCAATGTGCTTAACCCTTGGAATCTTAATGGTCTCTCTGGAATTTGTAACAGTAATTGCCCCATAGAATTGTTCTGAGATATTAAGTTAAACCATTGTTAGGCATCTCATAGTTTCTCAACAACTGGTTTAATATAATGCAGTTATAATTCTCCCTTTTCTTGCTTACCAATTTGATTGGACTAAAAGTTAGAAAGCCATACCTCTGGTGTATGTATGGGGATTTTCCACAGATAGTTAAGAGTGTGAGAGTTCTAGATCAATCCCCAGATGGACTCATCCTATGATGGCATTCTTGAGGATTGATGAAACGTAAGAAATGATTCTTGGAGGAGGTGAGTCTCTGGATGTGTGGTTTGGGAGCTTCATTTCCCCTTGTCTTCCTTATACTTTCTTTTATCTTCATCCCCTGGCTGTGAACTACTCTGGTCCACCACACTTGCCCACCACCAATGAAAGATTGACCTCTCTGAAGCCATGAGCCAATAATAAAGCATCATTTTCTTCCTAAAGTCCTCTATGTAAGCTGTTTTTTTTTGTTACAGTGATCTGACTAAGACAAGCAAGTTTTTCATAAAATGGTTAAACATAGGGTGGTGGGAGCTACAAATCCTCTAAGCTTACTCTTTGTTTCATTGTTGACCATTCTAAAAGTTTTCTAGAAGTTACTTTCCAAATGCCTTTGAAAAGTCCTGAGTGTTAGCTGCCATCACCAATAGTATTTGGACTTGATCTTGTGAAGTTTGTATTGTCTTCCTCACCAAGCAGAGACCTCAAGGGAATTTATTCATACTGAAAAAAGCAGAGTGATTGCTACTAAAACGTTAAGTCTTATTGTCATAAAAAGCCTTGTTACAAGGAAAACATTGGAACTAGAGTGATGATTCTATGATTAAGAGCATGAGCTACTCTCTCAGAGGACTGGGGAGTTTGGTTCCCAGCACCCTAACTGTAGCTCTTGCAACCATCTCTGACTATAGTCCCAAGGACTCTGGCATCCTCTTCAAGTTTCCATGGGCCCTTACACACATGTGATGTGCATCAGCTCCTGCAGTCACATACACATACATATGCATGAAAATCATAAATGAGTCAACAGATCTTTCTTTTTAAAGGACTGTGAGTGCCTTAGATGCTGAACTAGCAAGCATATTGCATATTGCTTTTAGTGCTGGACCCTCACAGTAAAGAAGTGCTTTGTCTTTCTTCAATAGCACTTTCAATATCATTCTACTTCCTTCTGGCTTAATTTTTTTTGGAAATTCCAGACTCCCCCACTCAACTTTCAAAAAATCCCTCCTACTCTCCACTATTTAAATGCCACAAAGTTCAGAGGGAGGACATTTTTTTCCTTCTAGGAATTCCTCATGCAAACATATTAGATGCTCATTCCTTCTCAAAGTCCTTTGGCAAATCAAAACTTCTGTTTATTCAGGGGTCCCTAAAATTTCAAAAGCAGTATTATAAGTAGATACCATACTTGAAAGACATCAATGCCGGTAGATGGGATTCTTGTGATTATGATTATAGGATAAGCAATTTCTTCTCCTTACCCCTTATCCTTTTGAGTGGGTAGGCATAGGAAAATCATGGTTAACTTCTACCACTTAGGGCAGGCTGTTTCCATTTTAAAAGATGTTAATAATCATATACAACTAAGAACGAATTACAGAGAATGTTCTGTGTAACAAAAGAAAAGTACTATAAATATATTAAATTGCACACACAAATAAACTAATGTACTCCAGTGTAGGCAACATACCTTCAGGCACACGTTGACCAAATGATTATTTTGTCCTTGGCTTAGCAACCACCAGCTTCTGTGCTCTGTGCTATTTGTGTTTTCTTTGCTTTCCAAAGCCTTTTATCATTCTGACTACTTAAATATGTTCTGTCCATAAAAGCGTTACAGATCTGATGCCATCCTTGCTTAAAACATATTTATCCTTGTAAAAGGTTTTTGTTTGCAATACAACTAAATATATACACAGAAAGATACATCATAAGTTTATGTTTTAAATAATAATAAAAAGTTATGTATGTAAGCTAATTCATGCAAAAGTACAGACACACCTCATTATTTTTAAAGAAAAGTTTTTTACCCAGAAAGAATTCCAAACCAAGTGCATTACCATTTTAAAACTAACCTAGCATGTATGTTAAATCATGATGATAAAACCTCAGGTCCTAACATGGGAGGCATATTTCCAGTTATGTTAGAACTGAAATTCTACACTGAAACAGCTTGCTTGTAAGACAATAAACAAAGCACTCTCAGTAAATAGTTTTAACTTGACAGTATTATGATATTGGCCATAAAACGTTTTGGTCTTTAATATCCAAGGAAGACAAGGAAATGAAAAAGGTGATGTCCTTGTTCAAAATAGTTCTTAGAAAGAGGCAAAATGTGGTAAGTCCAAGCCAGGAGTCCCTATGGACACATGTAAACCTAATGTAGTGCTTTGGGTAACACTGAAGTCAAGTTTCTTTGATATCCGTTCTGCTTCCTGTGGCAGCTGCTGTCAAAGCTGGCCTTGGCCATGTTCTTCGAGCAGCTTCCCTTGATCTCTGCTTTCCATCCTCCAAATACATTTTGAAGGCTTCATCTCACTCTCAGATGTCATTAGTCTGACCCCTTCATTTATCCTTATTAGCTGGAGCACAAGCCAAGATTTACAGCACTCTCTGTAACATTCTGAAGGGCTTTCCAAGAAAAAAAAAACTATAAACTTTGAAGATAGATTTTTTTAAAAAAACAAAACAAAACAGAAATCCCTAAAGTCCCTCAAATGTAACAGAGGACAGAATCCTGTACCAGACAGATATATGCTACCTTACAATAAAGTGAACTAACTATTCTCCACTATTATTTACCTCCTTTGAAAAACAGGCTCTGAGAATGTGGATAAACAGACACACAGTGATTGAAGAAGATGTATCAATGCACCTCTATGAGGAACATGTGCCAAGTAGATCCATCCTGAGGTTGTAGGTTCCTTGAGAGTACAGTCTCACCAAGGGACCCGCTGAGTGTGATGGCTGACTCAAAGAGCCCAACCTTTCCAGATTTCCTTCAAGAGAAGTGATAGGGGAGATAGGCTCATGCCTTCCTGCCAAAATCACAGCCAGCGCTGCCTGCCTACATGTGTAAGATCTCTTAAAATGTCTTGGCAAGAAATGGCTGTGGAGTGTTGGCCAAGGTGCTGAAGCCAGGAAGGCACCTGTGCCAGTGAAGCGCCCCTTCTCACTGCCCTTCAGGACACTGTGCTCATTCATTGTGACAAATCTCACTAGGGTTTCAAATGTAAAGTAATCTTGGAGGAAGGGGTATGTGTGTATGTGTGTGTGTATGTGTAGAAGGGGATCTAGGAAGCATATTATTTATGAAAATTCCATTGCTATAGAATCATAATGAGAACCCACTTAAGAGCAACGAGGTCATGCTGTTGAAGCTAGTTGGACGCCATCACTGCTAAGGTTCTGTCATATTATTACTAAGATGCTCTAAAATGAAATAACTGCAGAGCAAATCTACTATAAAGCAAATGACCGAATAGCAAAGGTGCAGCCCCCAGCAATCCTTTCAAACAGTGTTTCTCACTCGTTCTATGCTGCGACCCTTTAAGTCAGCTTCTCATGTTTGTAGGGAAACCCCAACCATAAAATTATTTTGTTGCTACTTTTTAACTGCAAATTTGCTACTCTTATGAATGGTAATGCAAATGTCTGTGTTTTGTGATGGTCTTAGGTGACCCCTGTGGAAGAGTCATTCAACCCCAAAGGGATTGTGACCCAAAGGTTAAGAACCACTGCTTTAAAACTAAAACATATCATCTTGTATGTGTCTGATTTCCTAATAGCTCCACTTACTTTTCAAAAATGGTTCATTTTTGACCGTTTTTCTGCTCTTTCCTAAAAATATGCATGGTGATACCAAAACCACAGACTGGCACTGTCAAGGGATTGCCTAACAGTTGAATTGTCTCTGGTAGCTGCAGATTGTAGCCAGAGGTGAGAGAAGGAAAAGAAAAGACAGCCTGGCCACCAGTTCTTTTCACACCCCAAGCTTCCTCCCTACCCCCACCCTTTGGGCATCTGATGCTCTAGTCCGTCTCTGCCAGGCAATTTGCTTCCGCTCTGTTCAACTTCTCGACCTCTGGCTTTAGAGAACGGGTTCTGGCTGTGGGAACTGGCTCTGACCAGCTTTGGCTCCCTCCTCTTCAGTGACTGGCAAAAGCAACACTTTGTCTTTGACACTCTTAAAAGGGGCTGTTTAATTCCTAATGGTATTTACTGGCAAAAAGGAAAATGAAACCCACAAGGAGGAGGATTCCGGTCCAACAAAGTCAAGCCAAGAGCTCAGTGGTAGAGTCTCAGTCTTGCTGGAAGAAGAGCTGTTGCACTCCCTGCTAGCTACTCCCATAGTATGACACCTACTGGAATTTATGAATATCTGAAGACGCATGGTTATGATTTGGGCATCTGATGTTGGTTGCTTGCCTCAGGGACTTCCCGCGGAAATCACCCAACACTTAGAAGGCATTTCGACAAGGAAGTAACCAGTGGAGCCTTTTGGAGGGAGAACCCCATGAAACCGCTTCAAAAAACACCAGAAGCCGCTGGCTACTTAATAACCCACGTCCCCTCCATCCTGTCTCCCCAGATCTTTCTGCAACAGTATAAAGTGGTTTGTGGGGTTTCAGCCTGTGGGGGGAGGGCTGTACGAACTGCATTTATTTCAGCGCTAGCTATATGGTGGTGGTTGCAGCTTTAGTCCAGCTGAGGAGCTCACTTTGCATCCTTTCAGGTTCCCACAGGGATGAGAGGGGCGCACAGACTTGTGGATCTACAGGTTCCATCCATGTAGATTTCCATCACGCATACCCCCTTCTCTTCCAGCCACCCCAGGTCCCTGTCACCCCTGTCACCTTGAGCCAATGTGGATGCATTCCAGCCTCCTCCACCCTCCTTAAAACGTGGGCACATTCTCTCCCACGCAGCTACTCATCTAAGCGTCCCATGTCCCCTAAAGTCCCCAAATGCGCCTCAGGTTCTTAATTCTTTGGTGACATTGCCTGGCAGAGGTGGCTCCTGGGTCTTTCTAGGAGGTGGCAGGGGAGACATTGCGGGGGTGGAGAACTCGCTAGCTCCGGAGCATGGGCTCAGGCGGAGGCGGGGCAGGCCTGGGGTCCCCTGGCAAACCCCGTCGTGGAGCGAGGGACGCACTGCACTCACCCGCTGCTGCTGACGGCTGCTGACGGCCACCGCGGCGGCGGACGCGGCGCTGTGCCGGAGCTCGGCCGCCTGCCCGGGTCTCAGCAGGCTCCGGGTGAACCTGCGGGTCCGCTCGCCGGCCATGGCGGGTCGCGCTGCTCGCGCCTCGGCCCCGGAGCGAGTGTGTCCCGCCGGTCCTCTGTCCGCTTCAGCCTGCTCTACCCACCCGCCGTTCAGGAAGCGGAACTCAGAGCATTTCCCCCCCTCTTCCCCGCTCAACTCACAAGAGGCGGGTTTTTCTCGCGCGCACCCCCACTCTGCCCACCCCCTTCGCTCCCGCTCAAGCTCCACGGCGACTTTGCAAACTCTGCTCCGCTCTGGCCGCACCGCCAACTCGGCCCCGCTAAGGCGCATCTGCAGCGGGAGACGCTGGGCGCGCGTGGGATGGCTCCACCCGCGCCGCCCACTCTGGATTAGGTACTGAACCCGGGATGCTGCTGCTGGCTCCGGGCGGTACCTATCCTCAATGTTGAGTCTCTTGGGAGGAGGGAGTGGTGGCAATGTGGCATTGTGCATTCGGAGGCTAGAAAGTGGACAAGGATAGGTTTATTAGGGATCTGTCTAGTGACTAGGATCCCTGCTTTGAAGTCTTTCCAGGTCCAGAGTCCTTACTTGGTCTTGGTACAGTCCGTATGAATTCACACCTGCCACTGATTTTTTTCCCCTAAACTGTCTTCTTAATCTATAGCAGCTATACTGCTCTGGAAAATGAGAGTAGATATGATGATTTACCAAGAGCCTCCCTAACTTTGCATATCAATTTGACTTAAAATCTAGCGTATATCCGAATAATGTAAGGGATTTCAGGATGTAATTCTGATAAGGAAGAACTGTCTTCGGTTATTGGATAGAGTGAGTCTGGCATGATGGGTGGTTTTTAATTTATTTTCCTGCCTTCTTACCAAATGCCCACTCACCCTGACTCGAGCTATCTGATTAAAGTATTTTAAATTACTTATCTGGAGTCACATGCAGGGTTGGTTCTCTGCCCAGTGTGAGTGGGTGGGAAAGCCGGGCTCTTGGGACATACTGGATTTATTTATTTATTTACTTTATGTTTTTGTGTTTTTGTTGTTTGTTTTGTTTCTTACCTCTCTCTCTCTCTCTCTCTCTCTCTCTCTCTCTCTCTCTCTCTCTCTCTCTCTCTCTCTCTGTCGATCGGTGACCTCTGCATTTTTCTAAAGTTAAGAACATGTTTTAGCTTGTGGCGTGGCTCATGCTTGCCATCAGCACAGTAGGCTGACAGGCTCCCTTTTAGGAAAGCCTGGGCTGCACCCAATGTAAACTAACTCTGTCCTAACATTTGACAAACTGTTCATAACCTTTTCCCTTAGTTTCAGAATACTGCCTGGCATATAGCGGGACAAACTAACTCATGATTATTAACTACTCTCAAAGGCTCTGAGAACCTGGTGCAGTCAGAGACTTGAGTGTGGAAGCAGGGGCATGACGAGGGCTAGAGAAAAGTATTCTGGAAGCAAAAGCCTTAGAAACAGAACAAGCATCATAGTGTATCTTGGGTACAATGACAATTTGGGTTTGAACTTACTATGTACTATGTTACTATGTTGAAATGCTCTATCCAAAAACAGCTTGTGGAGGAAAGGATTTATTTTGTTTACACTTCCAGGTCACAGTTACCCATGGAAGTTAGGGCAGGAACACAAAGCAGAAACCTGGAAGCAGGAATCTAAAACAGAAACCCCAGGGGGAATGTTGCATATTAGCTCGCCTTCAGCTTGCATTCAGCTCTGCTTATCTTATCCAATCAAGGTCCATGTGCTTAGGGATCATGCTTCCCACACTAGGCTGAGCCCTCCCAATCAATCATCAGTCAAGACAATCTCTCACAGATATGACCACAGACCAATTTGATAGTGCAGTTCAAATGAGATTCGTTTCTTCCAGGACTCTAGGTTGTGTTGAGTTGAACGTAAAAATTAAGCAGGGCAATACACTGAATAGCACATGCAACTCAGTCTTCAAATGAATCCTGTGTCAGAAAATCATGTGTGTTTTCGTTGTTGGTACCAATTTTGCCCTTTGGGAGGCCACCACCATCCACTGCTGTGGAAGGATTTGTGAATGAGTGTTACTTGCTTTACCCATGTCCCTACAATGTTAATGTTATGAATCAGATGACAAGAAAGGTAGATGCAGTTCTGACAGCAGATATCATGAGGTGTGCATAACATGTAGGCATGTGTTACATGAATGTAGTAGCATCAGATATCTCACCTTCAGATTTCTTTGATAATGTCACACTTGGAGTCTCAGAGGCCTTCAGTTATGTAGGTTTTAGTTAAGGTAACTTTGGAATCCTGGGAAGAGAAAGTATAAAGAATTGATTGTGGCCCAGCATATGTGTGCACCTTGTAGTGAAGACACACCCATTCTCAGTTGTGGAAACCTCCTTTTAGACTTACCCACTGAGGCTCTCAGAGTCTTGCTGGTATTCCATTTCTCAGTTTTATGAAAAGATTTGGCTATGATGTTTTGTAAAGGCAAGTCTGTAGGTTAAGTTGTGGCTCATATTTCTGTCTTGAACTTTATCCTGTTCCTATCATTTTCCTCTGAAAAAAAGAAAAGGAAAGAAAAAAGTTCCTCAGTCTGCTTCATTCTACATCCTAACCTTTTTTCCTTTTACTAACTTATTAATATGTCATTTTATGTTTGTGGACATTTTGTCTGCATGTGTGTGTATACACACACATATGTACACACATATGTATGTGTGTTTTGACTGCACGCATGTCTGTGTATGTATGTATTACATGTGTCTCTGATGCCCTTGGAGGCCAGAAGATGGTGTCAGATGCTCTGAAACAGGAGTGACAGATGTTTGTGAGGTAGGTGATAAGAAGCCAACTTCTGTTCTCTGGAAGAAGAGTTGGTGCTCTCAATGGGTGAGCCACCTCTTCAGTCCCCCACACCCCTTTTATTTATAAAGATACCATTGTAGGAACACAATCATCATGGTTTAATATCTCTAAAATAAGTGCACTTTTAAACACTTAAGATATATGTGATGGTCAACCTTGATTGTCCTCTTGATCGGACTTGGAATCACCATGGAAACAAGTCTCTAGGCTTGTCTGTGGGTACCGAGCACTACCCACTTCATGCCGGATGGTCTCAGACTGAATGTAAAAGACAAAACAAGCTGAGCACAGTTATTCATCTCTCTCTGCTTCTTGACTGCAGAGCTCATGTGTCTAGCTGCCTCAAGCTCTGCCATGGCTTCTCTGCTGTGATGGGTGATGCCCTTGAAATGTTGGTCAAAGTAAATGATTTCTTAAGTTAATTTTGTCAGGGCATTTTGTCACAGCAACAAGAAAAGTAACGAATAGACTATAGAATAGTGACAAAAAGTAGATGATGTGTAGTTAAACTCCCTGTGAACAAACCCCTAGATTCAGTAGACATGTATAGTCGGAATTATTGTCCTCACTTGAGCTGACATAGGTCAGCTTCCATTAGAAAGAAGCTACCCCACTAGGTAGCCACTCATGGTATTACCAGTGGTACAGAGATCACTGAAGTTTCTGCTTTCAAAAAACTCCATTTCAAACAGAGTAATTAACTTGTAAAATTTTACTGGGATTTGTTGGTGAGAGAAAGAGGGTAAGATTTCGGAGAGAAATCTTTTAAGATCCATGGCAATATTTTAGATTCCAGTGAAATTCCATCGATAGTAAATTCTGTTCTCTCCTCCCGTCTCCTCCTGTTTCCCCACCTTTCACTTCCCTTTTTCTGTCCCCTTCCAAGTACTCTTCCTTATTATCTGAAGGCTTCATTGTCTTTCTTAAGGTTCAGGAAGCTTTCATTATCTGCTTTGATAGAACAATGCTCTATTAATTAGAAACAGATAGTTATCAACATTTTTTTCTTATCATTTTATGAGACTTAGTTTATGGTTAATATTGCTAGTCATGTGGGTAAGAAATGAATTTAAGATATATATATATATGTATATATATACACACACATATATATGTCATCAGAGCCGTAAGTATAGAAGTAAAAACTGTACTGATCATTTTCCACACTATAGAGACCTAGCTGAAGAAGCTGCGGATTGGGCAGTAAGCACTGTTCCTCCATGGTTTCTGCTTTTGTTACTGCCTCCAGGTTCCTGCTTGAGCCTCTGTCCAAGCTTCCTTCAATGATGGAGTATAACCTGTAAGCTGAAAAAAAAACCAAAAAAACCAAAAAACCCCTTTCATCCTCAGAACAACTTAAATCAAACTAGAAAATTTCTTCCCTGTGCAGAAATGAATGCTGAGAGGGAATTTAATAGTATGGTAGTTCAAATGGGGCACAGTATATGATAGATATAAATGTCAATTCAAATAATTTTCTGATATTTAAAGACTTTTTTTTACAAATTATTATATTAATGGAAAAGTTTATATTTTCTGTTTTGCAGTGTGTGTGTGTGTATGTGTGTGGGGGTGTCCAAAGAAGCAAGTTACTTACCCTGATCACTATCTAAAAGTATAATAGATAAATTAATGTAATTTCATTTAAATATTAAAAATTTAAAGCTAACTCAGCAGCAACAAAATTACCAATTAGAATTGTAATCCAAGTGGAAAAAATACTTTGAAACATGCACTTCTTGTTTTTCAAGTACTAAGAATGAACAAATACTTGGATCAATATTGTTTTTAAATTACTGTTGTTTAACTTGATTCTATTTCATAGTGTACTCCCCCGACCTTACCTAAGAAATAAGTGGCAAGAAAATGTGATAATCTTTTTGTGCACTCGGAAGATGTGCCTAAAGTGCCTTCTGATTGGTTTAGTAAAGAGCTGAATGGCCAATAGCTAGGTAGGAGAGAACAGGCAGGAATTCTGGGAAGAGAGAGGAACAAAGGAATCTGAGGTATTGGGGATAAGCCAGCAATGCATGGAAGGACCCAGACATACAGTATGAAGGAAAGGTGATGAGCCATGGGAAGAATATAGATTAATATAAATGGGTTAACAAGTTACAAGAGTTGGAAACAAGCCTAATCTAAGGGGGAGCTTTCATTATTAATAAAAAGTCTTTGTCATTATTTGGGAACTGGAAGTCCAAAGAAAGATTGACTATAAGAAAATAAAGCTTTAAAGTGTGATATTAATAATTATTTATTGTTTCTTGCAAGAGCTGAGGCCAACTGATAAACCCAAGCTCCTTAGGGTTGTTTATGACAAAATATATTAAGCCTGGTATGTATTCTTCACTGTATTTAGAAAACAGAACACTTCTTGGAAGCAAATTATACTAAAGTGGCATGGTTTGTGCGGCTCTGTCAGACCATGGTGTCTGTCCCCACATCCATGCTTTGCACTGTTCTGTCACTATTAGCACAGAAGGCAAAGCTCAGAGGGACACATAAGTGACTAAAAAGGGTTTGTTTGTTTCCTTACAAGAAATATACCTTGGGATTCACTAATCTACCCTGTTTTTGATTCATAGTATGGCTTTGGGGAATTAATGCCCTGAGATTTTCACCTCTCCATCATTAAAAGTTATGCAGAAACATATTTTTGGCTCAATAAAAGGAAGAAGAAAATGATGTGAAATCAGACTGATATTTCTGTTCTTGCACACACGAAGAAACTCTAAATCTTCACTGTCTTAGGAGTTTTGGTTTCCTTTCCTGATGAGTTGCTTACTCTCAATATTTATCATTCCTAAAGATATAAAAAGAATTGTAATGTAATAATTTACTTTTTTAAGAGAGAAAGAACGATTTTTTTTTATTATTTCCTTGAGAAACTTTACTCTATACATGAGTTGGATTGTCCTACCCATTATTCTTTGGAATTGATATTCTTTCATGTTGCCAGGGACATTACAAAATTTGGTGGGAGAGCTTTCTGTCTCCTTCCATGGCTACAACAATTTTAATAACGTCGAGGTTATTTGTTTTGTGCATGTTGGATGGAGTCCAGCTGCAGAGCCATCTGGTTTTGTTACCCTTTTTAAATTGGAGAACTGTTATCAGTTCAAGATTTTCACATCTACTATCTCATAATAATACCTATTTTACTAAGAATATCAAGTGCCATTCCAGAATCAAGAAACACTTGCTTTAGAATATTAGGTAGCATTAATTGTGTTTCTAAAAAAAAAAATCATGTATTCTATTGTTTTATGATGAAGAGATCAAACAGGCCTTAAGTATAAAACTGCAAAAATATAATATATTCATAAGGTATTTAAAGTATGTTTTAAACTTTCACATTTAACTCAGTAAGAAATTATCTCTGAAATGTAAGATCATTTCCCTATGCAGCAGCAATATGAAAATCCTTACATCATTTCTCACAGGTTGTGATCAAATGCTTTTTTTTTAATTATTGCTGCTTTGGTCAATCTAGTATTTTATCACAGGTGCTGAGTAGAATTGTCTGTCCCATTTTTTATTTCTTTAATAGCATGTTGCCCAACCCCCCTTTGATAATGGTATAGACCCATTCACAGAGCAAGCCAGTTGTCTAAGGCCTATCTCTTTCTGACATTTTATTTATTCCTTTTTATCTAAAGGCTTTAAATAAATCTTTTATTAGCCAGTGATTATTACACATTTCTCTTTTTTAATCTGAGGCATTTTGCTTTCTTGATTCATGACTGGATATAATGGTATTATCTAGTTATTGGTCTCTTTAAAGAATTGATTGTTAATAAGCTGGACCCTTTTGTCTTATTTTGGAGAGATTTTAAATCAAGAGACAAATCCTAGATTTTATATTATAAAAAAGTAGTACTCTCAAATGTATGAAGCTTACATTTTCTTTTATTTTAAATCAGCAAGTTGGATGAGGAGAGAGCTCAATGGCTAAAGCACTTGCCACCTGAGCATTTGGACCAAAGTTTATATTTCCAGATGCTGTATAACTGCTGGCTGGAGTATTGTTATTCTTCTGAAATTCCAGTATTGGAAAGATGGCAAAGGCAGGACCAGCACAGGCTGCCTAGGTAGAACAGACATATAGATGAGACATATAGATATAGATGAGGCATATAGAATAGACATATAGAGGAACTCTGGTTTTATCAAAAGACTCTAAATAAGGGGGAAGAAGTAGGGAAGATGGATACAGACATCAACTTCGGGCCTCTGTGTGCATGAGCACATATTTTTATGTGCATCCTCTTCCCATATGTACCCATACATGTGCAAACAAACACACACAAACACACACACACACACACAGAGGGAGAGAGAGAGAGACAAAGACAGAGAGACAGAGAAAGAGAGAGAGAGAGGAAAAATAGCCAAAAGGAAATGATGTAATTGAATACATATTTATAAAAAATGATCAAGACAGACCAATATTTTTAATATACATATCTTTTACCAATTTTCTAAACTATTCAAAGTATACAAGTTTTTTACAAGATAAAAAAAATTAAACCTAGAGAAATCTACTTAAACACACCCAAAATGTTACTCAGTTTAAAATGAGATGGCAATGTTTCTATAATTGAATTTCTTGTGAAGATAGTTTTAACACAAATCCTTTGTCAGTGTATATGTGTGTATACATGTGTGTGTAATTTGTTTACAATAGTGCTCATTGCTAATGAGCCAGAAGTTATTATATCATTAGTAGTTTTCTTTATAGAGTGTGGAGTGTTAGAACAAATATATTTAGCAACATCAAGCAATATTTTCCAAAAGATTTGAGATAATGTATTTTCTCCTAATAGCCTCAGAAAGCAACATAATGTTCCTAACATTTCAGATTGATGGTTAAATAACCAATTTTAAAACGTTTACAACACAAGGTTTACAAAGCCCCAATGCCTTGGCTTTCTTAAACTGTAGGAGACAGATGGGACAAATGTATTTTTGGTTGGTCTGATTGATGCTTTACCTCAATTATTCTCAGGATTTTTTTTTCTTAAATTAAAAAAATCCCATGTGATATCAGTGGTTGCAGCCCATTTTTTTAGCCTGTGGTGTTGGGGTGCTCTGCATTTGCATGCGCTCCTTTCCTGTGACTTTCTGTGGTAGAGAAAAGGGAATAGAAATTTCACAGCATTGCTCAGGATTTCTCCTGTGAAAGAATGGAGTGGGGACGGAAGCACAATTGAATGCTGTTGTGAAGCAGTCCCCCCAAAAACGTCAGATGGAGTGTTCTTGGGAACTTTTATTCAAGCAAGACGAGAAGGTTTTGTTCTTCCACACAGGGCCATTAGAGTTTATTGATATAACTAGGTTAGGGTTTTCACAGCTTTTATCTTTTAGCAATTTGTAATGTGTGGGCTTACAAATGTGCCCTGTTCTGACTAATCATGGATATTGTACCCTTTCTCCTTATCTTTGCTAAAAGCACAAAAAGAAGTTAAAAAGAAAAGAACCAACTATTTTGTAGAAAATGTAAAAGCAATAGGAGAGTTACTATGAAAATTGCCCAAATATTCCTCATAAAATTAGAGTATTTTTTGTAGTTTTGAAAAGAGGCCTATTAACATCATCTCACTCATAAATCCTTAAGCTTGTATTAACAGGCCTTTCTGATCCTGCCACAAAGATTGAATTCTGTTTTAGAAATAATTATAGCAGAGCTTCTTAAAAACACATGCATTAAACTTTTAATGGAATATTCTATAAAGTCATAATATTTTGTAACCCGTCTCATTTTCTTTCACTCACTCCAATGCTCACCTAACCACTGACAATTAGTTTAATGATATTTACCAGTAAAGGCCTAGTCTAGTGGCTAGTATGTGAATCCAAGTAATAGGTTTTGATTCTATTGTTGGGTATGAATTCTCTTTCTGGATTCACACTCTGGGCTCTTTCAAGTAGTCTGACAAATAGAGATTGAGTTTTCTGGTGTGAACTTCTAAAGCTGTTTGAGTATTAGTGGGCAAAGCCTTACAGGAGCCGACAGAGCTAGACCGTGCATAGAATCCCCTAAGCCATTTGTCCTCGCTGCTCCTGTTCTGGTTTGTTTGCATAGATGGTTTTCTTGTTAAAGGAAAAAATGGAAACCCAGAAGCAAAGGGCTGCATCTCAGCTCTGTTAGTCAGCGACTGCTTGACAAAGACTTTAATGCTCAAGCAAGCAACATGGAAGGGAGGAAAGTCAAAGGTGAATGGAATGTTCTAGAAAACCAGTAGAGAAACACCTAGGTCAGGGCACCATCATGCATAGAAACAAGAAAGCAGTATTTGTAATTTTTGTTATCCATGTTTTTTTTTTATTTCCTCCCTCCCTCCTCCCCCTCCCTCCTCCCCCTCCCTTCTTCCCTCTTCCCTCCCTCCTGCTCACTTTTCCCTCATTCTCTCCCTCCTCCCCCATTCTTTTATTTTTCCTTTCTTTTATTTATTCCTTCCTTGCCTCCTTTTCTCCTTCTCTACTTTCCCATCTTCTTGTTGTTTATCACTATTTATTTTTTCTTTCTTTATATGTCTGGCCCTCTGCATATGCCAAGACTTTTCTTCCTTGAGATTCTTTTTTAAAAACCATGTTTATTCTGCCAACTCTGCCTCCTACACAGTCAGTATTCTGTATTTTGTATACTGTAGTTATATTTTCACATTACCATTAATCACTTTTTTTAAAAAAAGAAAGATAAAAAACTTCACATAGAAGGACAAAAGTTGTCAATAGCCAAGTCAATCCTAGAACAATACTAGAGGGATCACCTGACCAGGTCTCAAATTTCATTTCAGAGGCATCATAATAATGTCAGCTTGGCACTCATTCAGGTTAATGGAGTAGACTAGGGCAAGGGCATCCTCCTATCACTGATGGAATTTTCAAAGATACTAAGAACAAAAATTGAGAGAAAAAACTAGCCTCTTCAAGAACTATTCTAAGAAAGCTAGACATTAGCAGGTAGATTACTAAAGCCAATTCCATTGCTCACCCTGGGCAAAATTTCACTCAAAGTGGATTAATGACCTCAATGAATGGATGAAAATTTGAAACACCAGAGAAACACCTAAGCCTTGCTCCAGCCAAGGATTCCAATGGATGTTGTTGGAAGTTTCTGTCTCTCCAACAACTCACAAATACCCAGCAGCCACTTCCCAAATAATTGATTTGGAAGCCTAATACTATAGTAATATATAGTATATATATTAGTCTATATATCACTATTATAGTATTATATCATAAATGCTGGGCAAGTAGCTCAAGCATATTATTAATTATCTCTTATTCTTAAATTATCCCACAATTCTTATCTATGTTTAGCCATGTGGCTTGGCACCTTTTCTCAGTCAGCATTCTCATCATGCTCTCTCTATGTCTGGCTGGCAACTGCTTGTCTGCCTTTCCTTTTCCCAGAATTCTCCTAGTCTGGTCACCCTCCTTCTACTTTCTGCCTGGCTAATGGCCAATCAGAATTTTATAAAACCAATACCAGTGACAAAGTTTTTACAGTATTTAAGAGCATTATCCCACAGCAAATAGGTCAGTAAATAATGATAAATATTAACATGATGAATTAGGTCAAATTAAAAAGTTCTTCATAGAAACCTATTAGCAGTGCAAACAATCAACAAAATGGAATAAAAATTATTTCATAATCTTTAGTCTGTCAGAGGACCAATATATATAGAAAACTAAAAAATATTTACCAAAGGTTAGTAAATGTTTGAATGAGATAATTCTCATTTGAGACAATCTCAAATGAAGTGCTACAATATTTAATGTAATTATTTGAAATAAAGAAAACAAAGTTAGTTTATATGAGATAACTGTACATCTATGCCTATTTTGACAGTTTTCACAGTAGCCAACTTACAGAACTCAAAAGTAAGTGATACACTGTAGTATAATTTATCAGGCAAACACAAGTTTTATAGTACAGCTCAAATTTTAGCATGTGAAAAATAATATTACAATTCGTCTGACACATAAGCATAGATTTAAAAATTTCTATCAAAACACAGACAGATATAAAACAGCTGTATCCAAGTAAAGTTCATACTAAGATTACAGAGTTGGAAAGATAATTGAAAATGAGTTCACATTGTGTCTCACAATAAAGGAGGAAAAGATGTAATCCACTCAGTGATGTAAAAAAGTTACTTAACGAAATTGCATATTTTATGTGTTTAAGATGTTTTATAAACTAGAAGGAAAGTGGGTTTCTTCATTTAAACATATTAAAAATAAAATTAAAAAGTACTATAGTCATCACTTTTTATCCTTTGTGGGGCAATAAGGCAAATAACAGCATAGAGAAAATCTACAAGGGTGGTGAGGAAGGACTAGAAACCACCATTGCTGCCCTGATATAATTGGGTAATGATAGATTCAACAGAATGTTCTAATTATTAAATTGCCAAATATGATTAACAACAGACATTAGAAAGATCAGAAACAAATCTATACATGAATCATCAGAAGCAAAGAGGAACAAATTATAACACTTGAAACAACATAAAGCACTAAAGAACTCAGTGAATATAATAAAAATTTATAAGTTGTTGAGAAAATTTTTTAAAATGTATAATCAGATTTAAGTATATAGAAAGATATGCAATATTTGTTGGTTAGAAAAATCAACATTTCAAAGATGTCTGTTATCCACAAATTGAGTAACTTGTTTATAGTTTTGAAGAACCAATTTAACAACCTAATGAATTTAATTTCCTTAGTGAATTTTGCTTTTTTATGTGCCTATGAAGTTGTATTTCCTGTCTTGATAGTGGAGAAGTCCAGCCTCATTCTTTGCTAGTATGGATTGGCTTTATTCTTTCAGATCAATCCTAAAAGGATAATCTTTTCTTATACTCCCTGAGGCCTGAAGGAAAAATATCTTTCAATATTTAGGGCAGGGCAGTTCTCTCAGTAGCTCATATTGCAGCTCCATATATTATCTGATAGACCTAGTGATTACTTTTATATTCTTGGCACATTTATTTTTATTTCTATAACTTAGATCAAAGTTATTTTCCTGGCTTGGAATTTCTCCTAATAATTTTCACAAAACTTAATTCATCCCTTCTGTCCTTACCTGGCAAAATATGGTGGTTGTTTTGGATAATTGCTTCATCAGAGATGCAAAATTCTTGAATAAGAAAGTTAGGCAAATGCCATGATAGGCTCCTAATAACTTTGATAAGAACTAGGCTTCTTGAAATGAGGCAAACTGCATGTAGTCTACCCCCTCCCCCCAGGTAATAACCAAATAAGGACAAAGCCTGTGACTTGTCCAGACTTTCCCAAGAATAGAAAAACTATTCCCTTAGCCTACCCCTTCTAGACACAACCAATTAGAAATGTACTAATATGATTGCCACTTGCATAAGCCAATCATAGATAGAATGATCACACTGCTTTTGCATTCCTTTAGTTTTGTACAAAAGCCTGCTAGCTTTTTCTTGGGGAGACCATCACTTTGCTTTTGTGCTGAATGCATGGCCTCAGCATGCTGGTACCTTGATTCTCGAGATAGTAAATGCTCTTGCTAATTGCATCATGTCTGGTGGTCTTTTATGGGACTTCTCTTGGTCTCTAATATCAAAAAATTGCTAAGGAAATGGAAGTAGGTGATGGTTATATATCCATCCAGACTATAATATCTACAAAGTGGGAAGTGCAGATTCTGGGTGGGAAACTTGGAAGGAATTTCGGTCAGGGGTCCATAGGGAAGGGGTGAAGCGTCTCATCACTTGCTTCATTAAAGGTCTAAATAGATGAAGCCAGCCAAGTATGTCAAGGGGTAGAAAGTCACTTGGGAAGAGAATGAAAACCCAGGTGCATATGTAAATGAAGCTTTTAGAAAATGAACAAAGCAGTGGAGGGAAAGGTCTTAGTATCCATGTTTTTCATTCCCCAAACAGTTTCAGACATCAGGAGAAAAATTATAACTTATAAAAATTATAAAAAAATCTGGGCCAGGGACATGAGACTCCAATGGCCGTTCAGGCTAAAGAGTCCTTTGAAGTTCCAACAATAAAGAGGGCAAAAGTGGTCACTTTTTAGTTTCCTCAAGGTGATCTTAGGAGAACTTAGTCCCAAAAGTCTAAAAGCTTTTAGAGCAGGTCTTGGGTCCAAGCACTGTGCCTTCTTCCTCAATGATAGCCATTGGGAATAGGATGCCCTGGTCATGTCTTGCAATGATCAAATGGCACCATATGCAGAAGCCTCTTCTTCACTTCTACAGAATAATGTGGTTCAGTGTCCAAACAGTGACACACACCTAGGCTTAAATCACACTGGCAGAACCTCAGACTCCTTCAACTAGCAGAAAAGAAATCAGAATTCCTCTTTGATGACCCTGGTCAGATACAGATTGTAGACCTTTTATCAAGTAAGGTAATCAATAGACAATAAGAGGAAGCAGCAGACATTGGGTGGGGGTAGCGGTGAGGGCATAGGAATGTCCCATGCCCTGCCTTTGTGTGGGAGACAGTTTGGGATATTGTTTTGCATTACTTCCTTATGCCACATAACATCCTATCCCACTGTTAGAAAGGTGCCTGTTGACCAAATCTAAAGCAAGTATTTTATTAGCTATAAAAAAATGGAGGTACCCCAGTCCAGGGTATTCATTACTAAGTCTTTTTAGATGGGGTTGATTGCCTTTCTATAGCCCTTGAGGAGTGCTGAACTTGGAAAACTTCAGTTTGGAATACTACAGCCCCACAGTACACCATCAATTTCATTCCTCTTAGGATTAGACTAGACCCGAATTGGGGGCCATGTGTCTTTGAAAGGATGAAGTATAAGGATGATAAAGTACAGTCATACTTTATGGCAAATCTTTATTATTGCCTACATCTATTTTAAGGTTTTTATTTTTTTTATCTTACACAAGTATTCCCATTTTTCAATAATCACTCAGATGGGTTTTATTTTTAACCTCAGAAGTTCTAGAGAAAAAGAAATTAATGGCTTAAGGGGAAGTTGATACTTGGTATCTTGGCTACCTATTATTTTATAACAAATTATTTCTCAAAAAGGCTAGATTTAAATAACTCACATTCATTATATCACAGGGTCTGCATGTCAGTAATCCAGCCTTAGCTTATTTATGTGCACCAGACTGCAGTACTTCTCACAGTGCTTCAGTGGGGTATTGCTAAATACTGGGGGCTTGGCTTAATCCTGTGGTTGCAGGAGCTGCTTCTAAACTCTGAGTTGTTGGTAGGATCTAGTTCTGTGAAGGGCATTAGATGAATAGTGTTGGTTTCTTGATCATTATTGGTTCAAAACTACCCCAAGTTCATGTTCCTTAACTCATGAATTCCAAAGAGCTTTTGCTTGTTTATAAAGACTGTGCCAGAGAGACAGAGAGCCTGCTGTCAAGATAGAACTCTCAAGTTATAGTCACCTTGCATCAGACATTTCTTTCCTGGCCAGAAACTCTCAAACACCCAGCAGCTGCTTCCCAAGTGATTGACTCAGGAGGTTAATATTATAGTAACTGCTGGGCCACTAGTTCAAGGATATAACTATCTACCTCTTGGGCTTAAATTAACCTATAATTCTTGTCTATGTTTAGCAATATGACTTGATACATTTGCTTAGCTCAGCATTCTCATCTTGTTTTCCTTGAGTCTGGCTGGCGTCTGCTGCTCTGCTTTTCCTCTTGCTAGAATTCTTCTAGTCTGTTTACCTTGCTTATACTTACTTCCTAGCTACTGACCAATCAGTGTTTTATTAAACGAATACAAGTGAAAAATCTTTACAGTGTACAAGAACATTATCCTTCTATTCTTAAATATTTTAGTAAGGCTGTCTATGAAATAAAGATAAACTTATCTTGGCTTATAGTTCTAAAGAGTAAAGCCATGATAGGTAGTTTTATACATTTAAACTCTATTGAAACTTGAACATTGTGGGGGAGTTCAAAATGAATGTTAACAAGCCAGAAAAAAGAGAGATAGTTATATAGATAGATGATAGATAGATAGATAGATAGATAGATAGATAGATAGATAGGTTAATATAAAACACAAATATACTCAAATATTCCCCAATGATATAACACCTCTCATTAGGCCCTGCCACCTCAATGTTCATGGTATCTTCCAGTATCAGTGCTCTAGTAATCAACCTTTTACATATGTACCTTTGGGGAGCTCTCTTTTAAACCATAGCACTAACTTGTGTTGATTTGTTAGGACTCTGTTCTAGTCTCTAAAGCCACATCCTGCCCTGAGATCTGATGTTAAGCTCCGTTTAAGAATTTCCACTGCTCTACACTCTCTCATGCTTCTTCCCTCCTGGGAACGCTTCCTCTATCTCTCTCCCTTCCCTCCCTTCTCTCTTTCTTTTTCTTCTTTTCTATATTTCATTATAACAATAAAGTCTTTCTACATAGAAGCAGTCTAAGTGTCTCCCACTGCCGCCTCTCTCACCTAGCCTCCCATCCATCATCCTTTGTCCATGGGGCATGAGGCTTCTCCATAGATATCTGCCAGCTAGCTGGGCATTTGCATCATTGTCTCTAAGAAATGATCCCAACAGCATAATTTTGGAGACATCTCATAGTTTTCATTGTTTGGTTAGAACCAGTCACTGAGTCAGCTGACAATCAAGAGGAAATGATTGCATAAAGACATGGTATGACAGTATGTCTCGGTCCTATGAACAAACCTGCTTACTATTTTTATATAATGCACCGAAGTTTATAAAGCTCCTCCAAACAACTGTAGCAGATATGGAGCCTCCAGTAAGATTTTATAGCAGACATTTAACTAGATCAAACACCAGAAAAGAAAGAGAATTTTGGATTTTGTTACTTTTTTTCAGGAGTACCTTTAAAATTCTTTCATGGGAAAGAAGTTGGAAACAGGCAGTGGAGACCGCCACCCTGCAACTCTGCCAGGAGGGTTGGGTTGCTAGCTGTCTCTCTTCACCCTCCACAGCTGCAGAACAGCTGGACACTGAAGCATAGTGTGTGTGTGTGTGTGTGTGTGTGTGTGTGTGTGTTTGTGAGTGTGTACCCTTTCCTGACCCTTTTTGGCACTCACATAGTCTCCGCTTTTCCTTCTGCCTGTCTCTCTCACAGAAGAGGAAGCTAGATTTTCTATTTCTTGGCACAACCTCTGGAATTATCTGAAACCAAGACACTGGAAATTTGTCTGGCTCTTGCAGTCTGTGTTCCTAGTAACAGGTAATTTGTCCTGAAGAATTTTTTTTGTGGAAAAAAAATATGGCCTAGCCATTTCTCTGCTCTCCCAAACATCTTTAAAATATGTTCAGCAATGATCTCAGGGAAACAGACTAGCCACATTGCAAGTGTACCATGGAATATAGTTTGAAATTTATTCCTTGTATGTCTTTGCATGATTCACAAGGAAGACTTGAAAGGAGTCAATATTAAACTGTCTGATGAGACTCGGGGTTTCTGTAGTTTCCTAAAGTCTTTTTATGTTGTGTCTCATCTCAAACCATAGCAGAGACTCTGCTCCTTTCTGTGACCTTGATCAAAGACATTATGTTGTTCAGTTTCAAATTTGCTCCCATATCATTTCTACAAGAACAAAAACCTTAACTTTTTTTTAGAGTAATTGTGTGGCTTAAGTGATAGGCAATCTGTGAGCATACATCTGAAGGCGCACCATCTACAATGCTGATTTTCATTCTTGCTGGCTAGCGTGAAAGACAAGGAGAGTCATATGACATGAAATTCATTGACATCCTGTTCTTAGATAACTTCTCTATGTGCTACTAGCTTTATTTATCTTGGGGAAGGCTCATGCCTATCATGGGAGTACTCACCGAATATGCAACAGGGAACATGATAGTGTACCCTAAGTGGTGGCTATAAAGAAAGATTTGAACCAACAAAGCTTCAACAAATGTTGTTCTATAGCACAAAATAAACAATGTGCTCAGGGTGTGGACGGAGAAGAGGAGAGATAAATTCCCATTTATTTTTTCTCCTCCATAGATTTTTAACCTACAAAAAAACACCTTCCTGTCTAAAAGAGTGAGCGGACTTAAAGCCTGGTGTGTGTGTGTGTGTGTGTGTGTGTGTGTGTGTGTATGTGTGTGTGTATGTATGTATGTTTTCATTGTCTGTATGTATCATTTGGGATGTATATTATGAACTTTTAATTTTTGTTTTTTGTACAAGTGTATGTTCACATACATGTGTATGTGTGTTCATAATCATGTAGAGGACAAAGGTCCATGTTGAGTATCACTCTCCTCCTTACCTTTCAAGATAGAGTCTCTCATTGAATTTGATACTCACGGATGGGCTAGGCTGGCTGGCCAGCATTCTCTGGCAATCTACTTGTCTCTGGCCACTCTGCACTAGGGTTTCAGGTGCAAGCCATGGTGCTGACTTCTATTATGTGGATTCTGAGGATCTGAATTCCGGTCCTCAATGTTGTGTGATAGGCATTTTGCAGACCAGACCATTTCCTTAGCTTCAATACTGAAAACTTTCAAACTATGCTGCCCTTGGGGGCTTTGGATTTTTAGGAATGCTAGAGCATTGAGACTGCTGGTTTCCACATGAGTGCTTCTTCACTTTTTTTTTATGGGACGGCAGCAACACCTTTGCATGCAAAGTGCTAGGAAAAAAGTGAGTGTTGCTGAGGATTGCCAATGCTATCGGGATAAGGTCCTGAAAAGAGACTGAAAGCTGAGTTTTGAAGTTGGCTGCTGTTTCATGCAGATCTGCAGGCATGGTGTGCAGAATTCCACTGAGAGTCTCCAACCTGAAGCAAATTATGCTGTCTGATTCTTGAATACCTTTACTTCTCTTAATGGAGACGTCTGTTGCTATATTTCCATATTATTATATACAGTGCAATTAGACTGAGAATTATTAAAGGGTAAGTTGCTCTGAGAATTTAAAACATATCTTATCCAAGAAGTGAACCATAGCACATTTCTGTATTGCTGTTCAAGTTTTATATAGCTCTCCCAGTGATGAAGGTAATTCAGGGCTGGGCTGTCATGCTGAGCAGGTACCAGGTCTTCTATTTCAATATATACAAAAGATAACCAATGTATCAATCATCTGTGTCTGTCTGTCTGTCTGTCTGTTGCTGATCTGTCTACATATATAGAATATATCTTCTAAATTTACATGTATTTCTTTCAAATTTTGAAGTTTAAAATTTGTGAAGCTCTGATAGTTGCTTCTATAACACACTGGACAGTGGCATGCCATCAAACAGAGAAGCATATAAGCACTACTGGTTTGGGACTCAGTTCCTTCTTAGGGGTCTGGTATTGTTTTGCTGTGTACAAGAGTGCTGTCAGCTAAAATTAGACACATTGCTTTCAAATCACATGGGCCAGAAATGAAAGGTGGATGAATAAGCGAGGTTATTCTGGACTGGGGGATACACAAAGAGAGATTATATGTGTCCATAATACTAGGTAGAGTTACTAATTTTTATAATTGTATTTTTTGTTTTGTATTGAGATATCACCTTTGTATGTAGCCTAGACTTACCAGAAACATACAATCCCCTGCCTCAGTCTTCCAAGCACTGGAATTAAAAATTTGTATCACTATGTCTGGCATTAGGCTTATAATAGTTTATAAGCTTAATTTATTGTGGTTATAATAATTTAAGCTATGCCTCAACTTCCATGCTGTCAACAATGTAAAGTTTCACCCACTAGACAGCTTATTCCTCGACTCCTTGGTTGGTTCAGTCATGAACTTGCTTTGTGCACTGGGTTGTGATGGTGATGCTAGCAGTGGAGCCCAGGCATCGGGGGTTGGGTCTTGCCCTTGCCCCTTTTTATTTCTGGCCCTTGCCATGAGAAGAACTTGCTGGGTTCATTTGTTGCGCTAAGAGGAGAGTGAGTCATGCAGAGTCAAATCATCCCTGGAGAAACCCAGCTGACTTCCAGACCTGGGAGCAAAACAAATGCTCATTGTTCAATGCACAGGGCTTTTGAGGCTTGCTCTGCAGCATTATGGGGCCATCAAGCTCATTTCTCATTGTCCTTAGATAAATCTCCTTCTCTGTCATATGAGTGTTGAGATAGTGCTAGTGCTCCCAATTCAGGTTGCCTTCAAGGCAGAAAGGGAAAATGAAGATGAGTTTGAAAACAGCCTTTGGGGACACCACATGCCTCTCCTGAGATGTGTGGCTGCAATGCAGCTCCAGTTTAATGTGACAGTGGGGTTGAGTGTTCCTTCTGTTTAATAGAAGCTATAGATCTGGATTTAATTTTTACTATTGTGTTCATGTTTCTGCGCATGGCTGGGAGAGTGTCAGTGCAAGAATATTTCTGGATTCATTTTAGCAATTAAAAAACTGGAGTGTGTGTGATCCTTTTTAATGCTTCATAATGGTGAGTTTTGGCTCCAGTTAATTCTATGCCATATTTACTTCACAGTTAATTCAGCACAGTTCTTACATAAAAGTGCACAATAACTATATTTTTTTCTCTGCTAAAGAATATCTCACAAATATGAAAATACTGTAGAAACCAAAATCAACAAATAAGGCAGACAAGACCAAATATCTCCAAATTCCTTACCTACCTAATTCAAACATCTAAATCTAACATGCAGTCCTCTTTATTACACCCAGAAGCTGCCTTTCATTTTTTTGCATAACCAGAGGAATCAAGTGTTTCCATTTTAGAGGTTTTATTTTTCTTTTCATGGTATAGAAACCTTAAGATAACTTATTGGTGTAACTTTAAGTGATTTACAGGCTATGTTCTGCCAAAGGAAGAATTTTAATTCCATCACATTATTTTTCATAATAAATTAGTTATCAGCTAGATAAAGATGACCTAGTACCTCTATTTCAGGAGAGGAAAGCAGGAAGTTTTCTTTTTAAATCTTCATTATCTGCTGCTGATTAGGCCAGTAAGAGGGCTTCAGACTCTAGATTTCCTCTGCCATAGAGTATAAAGCCAGGATAATTGAAGAGAGGAGGGTGTGTATGTGGGGGTTGGGGGTGGGACAGGACAAGGCAGGACACAGGACTCTGCACTTAGATTCTTGATTTGATTCATGATTCTGTGTGGCTTCTGAAATAGAGACCTCTGTATTATATCAATATAATTTAAATAAAATACAGCTAGCCTCATTCAACTGAGTCTTGGTTGTGGAATAAAAAAATGGTACAGAAAGCAGAGGAAGTCATTCATACCCTAAAGTTATATAGACTAAATCAAGGTCAAAAGCAGGAGCTTGTACTTGGGGATATTTGTATTTATATTTAAAATGATAGGTTAGGGTACACCGATGATGAGTGTGTCATACTTTGTTAGATTGTGAGAGGCTCTGTCATAGTCTCTGTGTTTCTTTTCAGAATGTCTTTTGTGTTTTGACTTTCTAAGAGTTGCCAAAAAGGAAGTGGTCACTTGAGCACTTGTTAAGAGCCAGTGATGCATTAAGGCAACTTGTTTCATTTACACAAGGATGCACAGCAATAAAAATTGGGTTTCTCTTTTTGTGCAGTGAGGAAACAGACTCAGGAGATCCATAGATCAACTCAGATGTTACTTCCTCCCGGAGGCCTTTCTCATTTCTCCTGTGCATTTCTTCCTGTAAAATAAACAGTTAACTACACATTCAACTCTGTAAAATACACCCAGTATTTGCATTCCATCATGTATAGCTTTTTCATTTGTTTTTGTTAATAAGATTTGTTCTTTGACAACTTTATATATTTATGAAATGCATTCTTATTATCTCACCAAACTCTCTCTTATCTTCTCTCTAACCCTGTCAACCCTTTCTTCCTGTGAATCTCTATATCATACTCTTGACATTTTTACTTTGTTTTGGGAGCCACTGAGTTTATCTAGGACCATGCTTATGGCTATGGATGTGGAGTTATTGGTTGGAAGCTCAGGATCTCATCAGTGGGTAAACAACTGAAGACAATGACTCCCCTTCCCTAGCATCTACTAGCCAATAATTCATCTGGAAGGAGTAGGACACTTCTCTCATGTCCGACTGACTTTTGACAGTCCCAGTCTTGTGCAGGACCAGTGCAGGCAACTATAGCTACCATGAGTTCATTATTATAATGGTTGTGTAATGTCCAGATCACAGCATTTCACATGCTATCTTTCCATCACTGGGCTCATATTTCCTTTCCATGATGTTTCTTGAGTCTCAGATGAGAGCAGTGATATAAATGTCATCTTTAATTTGAAGCACATTTACAGATAATTCTTTATTTTTGTCTCACTGCTGGACCAAGAAAATATGACAATCACAGGTTGATCTGGATGATCCATCAACTATATATGAATTGTTCACACCTAGTCAAGGTCATTCATCACTGCAACTACAACAGAGATTCTCCTATATACAAAGAAGTGGTAAACATTTATCAAATTTCTCTTCTCTTAAAGGTCTTAAACTCATGAGAGAGATTCTCAAGCCTAGCATAATAACTAGAAACCAATACCTGACACAAAGGGGGAGGAAACACTGAGACCTGCCCCCAAGCTGACTGGTGAAGAGATCCACTTAAGAATTGGAAAAGCCCCTCGAATGTCTTCCTCCTACCCAGACTTAGGAAGTGCCTGAGAATCTGCTTTCAAGTATTCTATGTGATCCTTACCAGCAAGTATATTTAGGAAGCACTGGTTTAAGAAAATTTGGAAGTTATTTAGGATACACATGAGGGTAGGCGTTAAAACAGAAAATAAATGCACGCTTTATACGCTGTAAATATGTCTGGAGATCCAGAGTGCAGTTCAGCTTGGAGGAGATTTGTTCGGAATGGCTATTGCAAATGACCCCCTGTTCCAAAGGATCAGAGAAGCTGGTCCTGTGTGTTTAGAGCAGATCATAGGGTATCCTGCTAGTGTGGGATGTGGGGACCTCAAAGTCCACTCAGGATACCCAAAGACCAAGTTCTTGGCACAAAGGAGATTGATTTTCCCCAGGGGGACAGAGGGCAGAGTAGAAGAGATAAAGATAGGAGGTAAAGGACAAGGGAGAAGGGGGTGGGACAAGGGGAGAGAGGGAAAGGGGGACAAGGCAGGGGGGAGGGGTATTTGGCTCAGAAGACAAAAGGCTGCTTCAGAATAGAGAGGAGTCAGATCTGGGACACAGAAAAATGGCGGTTTACAAAGGTACAAAGGGAACCCCGTGTTAGGATGAGGTGTTTAATTTTAATTGGTCGTGTTAATTAGGTGATCACAGGGAGCTTTTGATTGCTTGGCTTCAATACTTTAATAGCTGGACCTTGGTGGTCAGCCTCAGGAGGAGGAAGTGGCCAAATAAGGGAAAAGACCTTGGTGGCGAGCTTCTAGAATATAACCTAACAGTTTCCATCTGGCAAAGGGAATGGGGGAGAAGGACAAGGCCTGCCTGAGCCATGTTTGCCATGCTGGGCTGGATAGAGTCCTTCATGGGGAAGGTTCTGACAAAAGGGACCTAGGAGCGTAGAGGGAAGAGATAACCTCTGAAACTCCCACACTGAAGTCTAAAGGTAAGATCAATTTACTGAGATACGTACGGAAACTCCTTATAGCACCTAGCAGCGGAGAATGCCAATTAGTTCTTTGACATTTTCATAGAGTCAGAAATAAGAGATCATTGGATTGGCCCCTGCACTGACCCAAGGACCTGATACCTAAACTCGTAAACACTAAAGATCTTTGGATTCTAGGACTTATAAAGGGTTGGACTTGCTCATCAGTGACATGGTTGCTCAAAGGAACCCACAGGGCTTGAGGAGAGCTCACATAAAATTTCAAGTACAATCTATCTGTCTGTATATCTGTCTGTCTGTCTATCTACCTACCTATATATTTATTTTTTTAGATTCTAAAAATTAGAATGAAAGAAGTTTGTTTCTCAGAGAAATGTATTTTAGCATTCCGAGCTGTCAAATGTAACACCAGATCTAGCAAACTTGAGATGTATGTTGTAAACAGTATTCCATAGCATGGTTAAACATCCAGGAAAGAATAAGAGATGAAGAGTGGGGAGGAATTTCTCTTTTATAACAGAGCTTAAGTTGGATCTTAGAGTGTCTTGTCTAGACTAAACACAATAATGGTCAATTGAACTCCAATCTCTCCAGACAGCTCGTTCTCTGCAAAATTTGGAAACTCAAAATTCCTCCTTTTAGGAACTAAGAAACTAAAGTGTCCTGTTGCTAACTCTGCTTTTTATAATATGAATTCTAAGTAGTTAAGGGATGCTGATTTCCTTAATAGAGATGTGGCACATGAGAATCTCTCAGTATATATCTACTCATTGAATTAATGAATGAAGATGCAAAACTCTCTCATATACACAGACACACACAGACACACATACAGACACACAGGCACACACAGTCATTCACAGGCACACAAACACACAGAGTCACACACATAGATACATACCTATATAGAGACACACATACAGACACACAGATACACACAGCCACACATACAGACACACAGGCACATATACTGCCACACACAGAGACACACATACAGACACACACCACAGCCACACAGAGAGACAGACATACAAACACACACACAGTCACACACATGATCACACAGAGAGACACACATATAGACACACAATCAGGCACGCACACAGACACAGAAACACAGACATACAGACACAGACACATATACAGACACACACAGACACTCAGACACATGCACAGACACATACACAGGCACAGAGACACAGACACACACATACACACACACACACACACACACACACACACACACACACACACCCCTCTCAAGGACCTCAGTCTACCATGAAGACAGACCTATCAAGTGAAAAACATAATAACATGTCAAGTGGCTTGGGGTGCTTTGAGAAGAGCTGTTTGATTCTGAGTGCTGTGGGATGTGGGAATAGGGTATCAGATAAGACATGCTGTGCAGTCCAGAGATGGATATACACATGGGGCACGGCATTCATAGAGAACTGAGAATAGGGTGCTTTTCCTTTAAATCATCAATCTAAGGAAACGTGCATTTCTGCCTCTCTTAATTTTAAACTGTAATTGATAATCTAACAATGTTTTGTCTTATTTGGATTTTCTCAGTAAAAATATGTTCTGTTTTTCCAAAGTCCCCAAGGATTTATTTCAGGAAAAAAAAAGATAAATTAAAGCAAGCAACTAAGAAAACCAACCCTGATTATTACCAGTGGTCAGGGTTAAGGGTTACAGAAAGGGTTCCCAGTCCTTCCGGACAGACCATCCATGCCCTTTAATAACTCAAAGACTTCCTCGCACCCAGAGCAGCAGCTACTTTGTAACATTCCCAGTGACTGACAAAAAGCCAATCTGTGCTCTATGGCCTTCTCCTGAAGTGCCCCTCCAATCTGTTCCATTTTCCTCTCTTCAACCGCAACCCTTTTTCATCTCCCAGTGGTCAGTTTCCATTCCATATCAGGAAAGCATCTCAGTGGCTCAGCTCTGGCCCTTCCCACCCTGTGATGCTGCCATGGCTTATCTGGATTTATTACACTGAATTTCGTCTAATCTGCAGGAAGAAATTTTTAATCTAACTTTTTCACTCTAGTGAGTCACAGTGTTTAGCATGGGGACCTGGAGGCATTAGTGTTATGGAAGAAGTGACTGAATGTGTGTTTTCTCTGTTCCGATTTAATATACAGTTTGGGGCTGATATGTCTGAATCTGGAAAGTTTAGATTCATACCCAGGGCCCCTGATCAGTATGCAACATCTAAATGTGTTATGTTCAGAAACAACTATCAAAACAAATATGGATGGAGAAAGGGAGTCTTTTATAAGTAAGGAGTATAGGTTGCAGGAAGTACATATTTTTCTTCCTCTGTGGCCTGTCGAATATGTTTCCCTTGGGATTTTTTTTTCTGTCTCTCAGGAACAAATAAATCTGACAACTCAAACATAAGAAATTCATTACCATTCAATAATTAAATCACATCTCAGGCCTTGTCTCTTTCTGTCATAACTATAATTTACCAGAGATGTAATTGTACAATACAAAGAAGTAACATGTTTCTAGGCACCTGCCATGATGAAATTTCAAGTATTAGTGTTTCCAAGGAATTTCTGTAAGACCACCTTTCCTGATTACAGTTTGATCAACAATTTAATAGCTTGTGAAGCCTAACTTACAGTGCAAAGGCTTCTTGCAATCCTTGTTGGTGCCTGGAGGTTCTCCTTGTGAAAAAGAGATATAATCGCTGCTCTTGGGGCAGCTTGCTTCTAAGCAGCAGGTTTGGGAAACATTCAGTATACAGAGTTAAAGAACCAGAGAAGCATACTGTCCCACTCAGCTCAACCATGGGCATCTGGTATAAATTAGAGACACCAGTGAGGGCTGGTGTTTGAAGCCTAAGAGTAAGGAAGTGAAGACTTTAGGATGCGGGAGTTGATTGAAGGTTCTGTCTGTTAAAATTATTTCCTCATTGCCCTTTGAGGCATTCAGTTCAGAGAAATAAAAAAAAATGTATTTTCACACAAAAGCATGTATATAAAACACACACAGAAGTTTTATTCATCATTGCCTCAAATGTTGGAAGCAACCATGGTCTCTTTGTGGGGGGTGAATGGCGTAGAATCCATACCACCATATCATTCTGCTTAGCTAGAGAACAACAATAACAACAACAACAACAACAACAAACTACTGGTTCCCATGACAAAGTGGTAGGACCTAGGGGAGGAATGTAGAGTGAAAAATGTTTAAGTTAGGAGGTTACAGGCAATATAACTCCATTTATCTGGCATTTTTGACAAAATCATGAAGGCAGAGAACAAATGGATGGTTACCAGGAATGAGTGTGACCTTTGAAGCAGCACTAAACAATCTTGGGATGAAAATGTTTCTGAGTTTTGTGCCTTAGATGAAAAAGTTACAAGAGTATGCTCCCACACAAGAATATGTACTGCAGGTTCAAACTGAATATTCTCTGTGGATTACCTACAGATCTTCTTCTAGCTTTGGACAGTGTGTTATAGTTCTACAGTATATTTTCATCAGAGGAGGATTAGTGGAGAATGTCAGGGCATATGGGACTTCTCTATGCTTTGTTGTTGCTGTTGAGGAACTGGGGATTAAACCTAAGATTCTATGCATGTTAGGCAAGTGCCATGCTTCTAAGATAGAGCTCCAGCACAATGATATACACATACAAGCATATTGGGTATCATATTACATTTAAAATTTGACACAGAGCCTCACAGACTTGCTCAGACTGGCCTTGAATTTGCTCTTAGCCTAAAATGGACTTGAGCTGCTAATCTTTTGCCCTAGCTTCCTAAGTAGCTAGGGTTACACAAGCCGTTGGTCATGTTTTGCAACTTCCTTTTGATCTGTGATTATTTCAGAATGGAAAGATTTTTTTAAAAAATAATTTCCTTAACAGAATTAAAATTTCAGTGTGAATGAAAGAAATAAGACCCACCTATCTGTCTATATATATATATACATATATATATATATATATATATATATATATTAGCTTTAGGTCAGTTTTAGAGAGATCTAGATTTATACTAGGAATATTTTACAATACTTTTTAGAGTATTTTAGAGTTTTATACAACTTTTGTGAACAGAAATATAAAAGTAATAGTTGATTCATTTATACATGAAGGACGACAAATAGTAGATACAAAAGATTATGCATGATCATGCCACTATTGTAGTTTGGCAATTGTGGCATCTTTGACAGTAGGGGAATGGGTGACTCACAGCCACAAGATCCCCAGGCTTTACTTTTCTGTACTTGTTTCTTATGCTTCCCACATTAGAGGCATTGCTCTTAGGCGGTTCCTCACATTGTCTGGCCTTGTTTATTCCATATGCATAGAGTCTGTGGTCAAGGTCTGTGGCTGCCACATACAGGAGGTACTATGTAATTCCGATACATGGGGTACTGTGAAGAGGTATCTTTATATTTGATAAATACTGTATCAGTTAAGAGATAGAAGAAGGATAACAAATTGACTAAAAACATTGAGTTCAGAATCATGCCTGGTTTCAGACTGTTTCATTTAGTCTCTCAGCTCTACTTTTCCTATTGGATTCTTCAGCATCTGGATTCTGAACTTGGGTCACAGGAAGGCCACCACTGCTCTATCATAAATCTTCTACAAAGCCAGAGATCCAGCTGAACATTTTTTTTTTATTAAATAGTGCTCATAATATTATCAGCATTTACCCCTTGTAGGGCTGTCCTAGGTGATATTCCCATCTCTGTACCAGCCAGTAGGACAGTAGTTCTTAACCTTCCTTAAGCTGTGAACATTTAATACAGTTTTTCATGTTGGGATAACCCATAATCATAAAATTATTTTCATTGCTACTTCAGAACTGTAATTTTGATATTGTTATGTATCATAATACAAATATCTGTATTTTTCCAATAGTCTTAGGTAGGCGACCCCTGTGGAAGGATCATTTGGCCCCCAAAGTGTCATGACCTACAGATTGAGAACCTCTGAAGCCCAAGGTTAAATCTATACTGAATAGACTCACCAATGTATAGATTTTACCCAGGTAGCTGATATTAAGGCAGGGACAATGTGTACAAAAGGAAAAGTAAAAAAAATCTTATAAAGCAAGTGAGGGAGATGAAAATTCTTCACTGAAAAGTTAAAGATATCTACTACTCTCTTGTAATAGGCTAACAAAGGGAAGATGGGTCATAAATTTGGAAGGGTCTGAGAGCCTGGTGGCAGCAGCTTGCTGTATGAACTAACAACACAAACATGAATAAGAGACTATTAGTTGCAAATGTCGGATTACAATTTGACATGGCATAAATAAGATAACTTATTTGTCCTGTGATGCCCTGTTTAAATGATAAGGAGTAACCTTAGTGTTTTCCTTCTTTCTATTTTAAACCACATTAGTAGAATGTATCATCCTCGGCACTGTTGCAGAGTTAATTGGTTCAGACTCAACATAGATTTCATTATTTTCATTCCCCTCTTGAGATATCCTTAATTCAGCCTCATAATTTCCTTTCTGTTCCTTACTGATGGTTGAAGCATCTAAAATGTGTGATTACCAATGTTAATGGGAACTCTCTGCAAAGATTTTCCCGTTAGCATCTCATTTTCAACTACGGACCTGGAAGCATCAACAGTGTTGTGGATGCTGTTAGGCTCTCTTTGCTATGGCAGGTTGTTGCTCTGAGATTCCTGGGTGAGCCATGCTTACAGGTGATGTTTTACCTAGTCAGAGTCATGTAATGACACTAGCCCTGAAGTAGGAACTAATATGGAGTGCTATGGACTTCATTCTATAGAGATGTTCTAGCTTCCACCTGATATTCCTTCTGCTGATTTGATGTATGCCTCAGTTTCTTAAGGAGAGATGGCTGACTGGAGCCATTGGGAGCTCACTGAATCAGAAACAACCACTGAGGAACCTTCAGGGAAAGGAACTAAACCCTCCAAAGGTAGATGACTGTTGCTGACATGGGCAGTTTGTGGAGCCTCTTGGAGTAGTTCAGAGTATGTTCCTGGTGCATGAACTGGCATCTCAGAGCCCATTCCCTACAGAGGAACACTTAACACAGCCTTAATACTGGGATGAGGGACATAGACCTACCTCAACTTGATATGCAAGGCTGAACTGACTCACCTTGGCAATTCTTGCCCTCCTTGGGAATGTATGGGGGGCATGGAGTGGATAGAGGCTGAGGGAGGACTGCGAGGGCCTGGGAGGAGGGAAAGGAGGAGGAACAGTGGTATATGTAAAAAAAAACTTTCTTAAAAATAAATTTAAAAATGAAGAAAAAAAAAAGAAATACACTGCATCTCTCTCTTCAAATCACTTAGTCCCTGGTTTGGGTTTCTTTATAGATTGTTTTTTGTATATGTTGTTCCATAAGCTTTGCGTTCTGCCCCGTGACTTACTATGCTCCTGTCTTCCTAATTGTTTGTTACCATATCCTGATTACTGTCATGTAGCTTTCCTTGCTACTGTGACCATTAACTGATAAATGCAATATATGGATGAAGAAATATTTATTTTTGCCTAAAGTTTAGGGCAACAGTTTGCCATGTGAGGGAAGGTATGAGTGCTTGGGTATCAAGGGTTTTGTGGCATAGCTTGTTCACATATCTATGGCCCGTGAAATAAAGAGTTAGATGAGAGCAGAGGCAGCCTATAGACCATGCCCCTTTGTCAGCCAGTTAGTTGGTCTTAAATCACAAGAATTTTATAACTTTTCTGGGATGGTTAATATTGACTGTCAACTTAACAGGATCTAGGGCTACCTAGGACACAAGCCTTTGTACACACCAATGAGGAGTTATCTACTTATATTTGCTTCTAAGTAAGACTATAGCGAATTATCTTGATAAAGTTAATTAAAGTAGGAAGATTCAGCTTAATTGTGAGTAGTAGTAGTGCACCATCCTGTAGGCAGATGTTTCTTTCCCACCACTTGCCTGTTTCTAAATAACCATCATGGAGACATGCTGGGCCAATAGCTCAGGCTTATTACTAGTTAACTCTTACATTTATGTTTACCCATATTTTTATTTGTGCTTTGCCACATGGTATACTTTTATTAGCATGACACATTCATTTCTTGTGCTCTCTTTGTCTGGCTAGTGGCTTCAGACTACTGTGGGAATATGTTCTGGTATATTGTTAATATTTGTCCTGCCTACTGGTATAATAAAACACTAATTGGCTGAAGGCAGACAGAAAGTGTGGATGGGGCTATCAGACTAAGAAAACACTGTGAACAAAGAGACACCAGCAAAGATGCCAGCAGATGCAGAGGACAACTATGCTGCTATGAGAAAAGGTACCACATGGCTGAACAAGATAAAAAACCATGGGTTAGTTTAAGACCAAGAGCTAGCTAGCAATATACCAGAGCTAATATATATCATGTATATATTAATTATATACCATGGTATATGTTAATATACCATGTATATACTAATTAATTAATTATATTTTAATTTACTCTGTTCCAACATATATATAATGATGGAACAGAGTAACTTAGAAATTCAATGAATACATTGGTGGGTGCATGAATCAATGAAAACTTTGTTCTCTTCAGAGCCAATATTTCTGTGTACATGCTTTGGCCTGTGACAAACACTTCCTTGAAGTTTAATATTTTCTATTTCCAACAATGCTACCTCTGTCTGTCCCAGGTCAGGGCTGCTAAAATAGAGCTGGAAAGATCATGTATGGATAGGACAAAGCTGTGGCAGAGCTGGGTAGAGGTACAAATACACCATCAAGGGGTAACAAAAACATAAGATTGTCAACTCAGGCTAGTTATATTTTCTAGTATTAAAGGAAAGGTTAATGGCTGTAGAAATGGTTCCATTATCAAGGTGCTTGCTGTGCAAAATGAAGAACTGAGTTTGGTCCCTAAAAGCCATGTGCAAAAGCCTGTCATGTCATCAGGCACCTGTAAATCCCAACATGGGGAAAACAGAGAAAGGAAGCACCCCGGGGCTTATGGCTAATCAGTTTACCCAACTGACAAGGTCCAGGTTCAATGAGAAAGTTTATTTCAAAAAATGTGGTAAGAATTGATTGAGGAAGAGACCCAGCTTCAAGTCCTGGCCTCCATGCACATGTGCACACACACAGCCCTACATACCAAAAGTTTTGCCCATGTTAAATCTGTTTTTAAAAACAAATTTACAAAATTAACCTAAAAATATATTATTGTACACTTAATGTACAATATATTTGAATAAAAAATGCCCTCACTAGCAGTGTCATGTATAATAGATGCACACAAAATTTTTAAAAATCTATAAAGAAAATTTTATCAATTATTATCAATAGCTTTATATTAACTGAAATGTTTTTTAAACTACACAATGAGTCATGTTTGCCAAGCATCTTGAATATATTTTATTACATCAAATAATCTGTGTAAGTGATCAGGAATCAAAAACAAGACATAAACTGTCAACTTTTGACATTTGTCATACATTTATTTGGCACTCTTCTACATTTCATGTACTATCCAGCCCTACTGAATCTTCTCTAAAAATATCTCTTTAATCTGTCTTTTCTTCTTTCCTCCACTATAATTATATTTCTTGGTCTGTGACCTTCATAAGTACATTTTCACTCTTGTTCTTTCAGAGACATACACAGATGATAAATGTGCACATGTTAAGAAGTTGGTGATATTTTTACAGCTGTATTATAGTTCTATAAATGGCAGCCACCAGGTACATACAGTACAGGATTTCCACTTTTTAAGTTTAGAGAACTATTGAGAGCGACTTTCAAGGGGAGCCAGTCATATTCCTAACTCACTGATTTAATTTATTTTTTCTTCATAAACTGGGTTTGCCAAGAGACACAGTTTAATGGCTGTGTGATTGGTTGCTACTTTCACCCATCCCAGATTTCTTCACATTCATATATAAAAAAAGCAAGAAGAACATAGAAGTCTCTTATCCTAGATGAGCCAGCCTTGTCTTTCTTCCTTCTTTCCAATGGGAAGGCAGAAGGGTATACACTTTCCTTTATGACAAAGAGATGTTCCAGGAGATTTGGGGCAACAAAAAAATGGATAAAGGGATTTCATCATTCTCCAGCTGAAAGTCTGTTTTGGGGGTAGTCTTTAATAGTTGAGGAAACAGGGCAAATTTTAAAGTGGAACTAGCTAGGTCAGATATTGTCATGTACACTTCTGCCCCATCCCACCCCAAAGGATTCCAGACCTCTTTGACCCCTCTTCAGGTCTGGATGTGAGCATATTGGTAATGTTACTTCTCTTGAGAGAGTAGGTTAAAGAAACAAATCTTCACTGGAGTAAAGGATCAGGACCATGTTTGAAAATGGAAGGTATATTGAATGGCCTCCAGGATGGCATATGTCATAAACTCCTTCTGGAATTGGAAGGCATGGGTTCATTGGAAGAACAGGTTTCTCCAAATAATATAATTTGAGTTTGAAGACAATATCATCTGGTTATCCAAGACAATTGTTTTTTGTTTATATTCTTTGTACAGGGACACAGATGTGTGTGGAGGGTAAGTAGCAATATGATGCCATTTTGTTTCCTGTTTTGCATGCTAAAAATACAGAAGGTTACTACAGATAGTAAAACTAGAGCTTTCATTAAGCAGTAATTTATTGAGTAGGAAAAATGTACTAACCTTGCTTTTTGGCTTCTGTAGTTCTGCTGCTTGCTCACTGAAATGTGACAACTAGGATGTGTGCCGTGTGTGCGTGTGTGCATGTGTACATGTATGTGTGTGTGTGTTTGTGTGTGTGTAAAAGACAAAAGACTGTAAGACTCAGGGCTGTATTATTTGGACAAGTTATCTATGCAAGCACTGGTTGGCAATAAAGCCTTTTCCCCTCTTTGTGAGTGTCTGTGGGTGGGCTTTTGTGGGTTTAACCTCCAACATTATAAAATTATGTGTAGTTCCTTTCTGCAAAATTTAGACTCACATTTACATAGTCATCTATTTGATATTTTGAAAATAGTAAATACACGCTATGTATTTATAGAAGTGTTATATATTTGAAAATATTTTCTGGAATAAAAGAGACAGATTTGTAACTTCAATGAAGTCAAGGAAGTAGCTGTAGAAAAAAAAATTGTAATAATAGAGGTTAATTTTCAGCTGTTTTACTGACTGTGGACCTGGTCTTTGGAAGCCTAACATAAAGCATAGAGCCAATGTTGTTGGGACCATGTTCTTCCCTGAACTTTTCTAGTCACTCTGGGAAGAAAGCAAAGCAAAATTTTAGGGATGGAAAACTATAGTCTGACTGGATTAAAAGAAAGAAAATCTAGAGCTGTTCCTATGAGAAAGGATCAAAGCTATTGATAATGCTTGGTGCAGTGCAGCATGGATCTAAGGTAGATGATCTTGTTAATCACCATAGGTAGATAAATCTAGATAAGTCACTGTATGGAATTGAATCAGACTGGATGCTTCAAGAAGAGAAGTAGGAAGGAAAGGGAGTTGTGTCCAATTGCATTCTGTTCTTCAGAAAAACCTAGGAGCATAAGGCATCAAATAAGGAATGGCTGAGTGCCTTGGGGAAGATGCTCAGGTGCCTGCCTCACATTGAAGATACAGACAAGATGGAGAGATTAGAATTCTCAGGAAGCTGATCAGTGAGTTGAAGGATGTCTTTGTGTTACTTCAACCTAATCATGATGTTTTGTACATTATGGATATTCCTTTTAGTATCAGTTTAAGTATAACCCTTCAATGTGTTTTTAAGATACATATGAATAAACAGGCTATAAATATAACACAAGATCACTTCTCTGATGAAGAGCAATACTTTATAATTAATTCAGTAAATTCTACAAATATTTTTAAACATGCATATGGTTTAAAGTTTGAGTAATTCTTCTTCTTAGAACAGCTTAATTAGGACCTCAGCTTTTCTCTGGGGATTTTAATCACTTCATTCCAGTTTCCCAATCCCTTAGAAATATTTTCTCTCCCCACATAATTACTTATTATTATAATGATTACATCGGGAAAGTGGAAGCCATTTAAAGATGCGTTCCAAGGTTAGAAAGAAAATAATTATAGCAAAAAAGTGGAATTCACAGTACATCACCAAAGTTTATATTAAAATGTCAGTTTAGTTGTTTATCACACTTTAATCAACTAATATATAGAGAAAAATAACCAATGGGTTAGGAAGGGCTAATGAGGAAAAGCTACAATTTCACACTATACCTTTCTCTACTTCATTCTCTAACCAATGGGAGCTTCTTTTAACCCTTCCTGCTTTTGTTCACGGGGGTGGGTTTCAATATATTTCAGGAAACGTTTGGTTGGCTGCTATCTTCAAAGACCTTAATATCTTGGTTTACTGGTTCTTAGAATTTCACCAGGAAAAAGGCAGGGAGCCTAGCCTTCCATCTAACCACTTTCATTTCTGCCTCTCAAATGTTATTGCCTCACCAGTGGATGGGAGGACAATATTTCATATATTTCAAGAGTAGCAGAATGATCTTATCAATTAGGGAGAGGATTTTCATCTTAATCCTTTGTGTTTCTTACCTATTCTTCCATTCCCTTGCCCAGGTTATTGCCATTTTGTTTCTGTTCTGAAAGTTGTCACACTTGTTTTAACAGAAACTTCACAGGTGAAGCTCAGGAATTAAAGGCTTAGAGCTGTGATAGGCAGGTGGCCCTTCCTGGCAGTTTTCAATCACTGTGTTGTGAAGTGAGGACAGAAGATTGAAACTTTGTCTATTGCGTCTAGTTTTGTAAATTTATTGCTTACATATTTAAGATATGGATTTGTTTTGATCAGATCTATCCCCAACCTTTTCCCTTCATCCCCTGATCCCCGTCTTTGCTTTTTCCTTCCAACGACAAGTACTCTTTCTTAAAAAAAAAAAAAAACAAACAAGAAAAACCTATTGTGTCTTTTGTGTGCTTAATTCCATATTCACGAGGAAGGACCAACTGCTGGAACATGGGCAATTTTTGAGGGACTACCTCTGAAGAGACAGAATTTCCCACCTCCAGCAGCCATCACTTGCTAATACTGTCTCAGCTAGGGCTGAGCCGTCATTAGATTTTCCATGACCTGTGGTGGAACCTTAAGAGACATATATATATTAATTTATGTTTTTTTCCTTGTATATCCTTATTCAAGGTCTCTTCCCCCTCCCACCACATCAGTTCATTCTCTCTTCTCCACAACTAACCTCCCCTCCCCCTGCAAGTGGTTCCAAGGTCCCACTGTCCCAATATTGCTTAGTTCAGCCTCCACTCGTAGCAGATCCAGTTTTCTCCCCCCAACCTGAAGACTGAGTCAGGTGTTCCTCTAGGGGGAGTGGGATCCAAGGAATCAGTCCAAGGGGTTTCTGACACTTAGATCTCAAAGGCTCTAATAGCACAAACCATGCTCCCTTCTCCTCTTCCACTTTTTGGGCCAGGTCTCAATCTACAACCCTGGCTGGCCTGGAACTTACCAGCTGGCCTAAAGTTGTTATAATTTCCCCTACCTCTGTGTCCCAAGATCTAGAATCATGAGCATATGCCACCAAATCTGCCACTAACATGACACCACATGTGGCTAATTCTAGGTCTGTCCTCATCTGACAGGTCACAGGCAAAACACAACTGAACTAAAAATATTGTATAAAATTGACTGTAGATTATGTGCAGAAGAATGTATGAGAACTTGCCTTTAGACTCAGGTCATATCCCCAAGATAGTTCATGGTAGAAATGCCAATATTCAAAATCTAGAAAAATATCTTACATCTGAAATTGTTGTGTTTCCAATTATTTCAGATAAAGAATATTCAATTAATAATATATAAGAATATATATATACATATAGGTATTATATATTGTGTACAGAAGATGCAATAAAGTATTTTAAATATCATCATATACTAAATAATGGTATCAGTCAATGAAGATTGCATATATTGACAACCTCACAATATTATATCACCTAGCTGATGATAAAATTGAGTGATGACTTTCATAGAATCTACCACTTTTAAACATGTACCTAGATAGGCTGTTTTTTATTCTGTAAATATAGTCTTACAGGCAGGCAGACATTGCTTTGCAAAACCAAAGGTAAATGGGACGAGAAGCTGAAGGCTCTTTTCTGGTATGCCACACCTCAGTGCCAGTTCAGGTCTCCATGTGACCGGCTTTGCTGTGCTGATCATGGAGGAGGGTTAGTTAGGAAACTTCTGTCAGAGAGGCTTCTGTGCATATCTGGGCTCCTTCCCTCTGCCTCTGTAGGTTTTATCTTTGCATCCAGAGCAGAGAAATAACCACATGCAGGACTGAGGCCCCAGACAAAGATCTTTTCTTTTCCAACCACCAAAACAGCTATTGTGTTTCTAGACTTCCCAGTACTGGCAGAACTTATTGGCAGATATTCTTATCTCTGCTTTATGTTTCTTCTGAGAGATGAGGAATTAAGTACTTTGCCCCTGTCTTTTAAGTTAGAAAACAATGAAGGAAAATGTGTTGGCACAGCTGTGGAGTATAGTATTTACTGCCCAAGGGGTGTTGGTGACATCTCATGTTATGTCAGGTAGGTTTTGTCTGAGATCTGTGACGAAGTTGTCTTGACTTTTTTGATGTCTAAACATATTCTAGTTTCTCCTTATATTATTGTTTGGGCTACGGATGTTTCCAGCATTAGTGAAACTGCAGATTGTATTTTGTCATTCTCTCTCTCTCTCTCTCTCTCTCTCTCTCTCTCTCTCTCTCTCTCTCTCTCACACACACACACACACACACACACAAATCTTATGTCTGCTGAGTGATTAATTTCTCCATTATTTGTATTTTATAAGTGAAACATCATATGTACTTTAGGAGCATCTTGGGTCCAGGGAAGCACAAGCATTTATTTTACTGTACCACCCAGAAACAGTGCTTATCAAGGAATTTAAATATTTTTGTTTCAAGTGTTTTCTCATTATATGCAACTTTCCTTCATTCATATCTGGATTGGAATACACTTCCAATAATCTATTTTCTTTAAAAAAAAAAACCAAACATCCCATAAAACAACTTTCAAACTAGGGCAACTTTGCCTAGGTGTTGTTAAATACATTTTCCCTTTAAGGTCTGAGAAATGCTGGCATTTCACTGTTGATATCCTAAGTTGGAAGATTCACTCTCATACACTCTCACATCAAGAAGAGTCAACAAAATATAGTGGAAGAATATTGCCCTGGACTGTCAGGGCAGGGCTTTTCTGGTTAGTATTAATTGCAATAGTTTATTGAAGACCTTGGAAAACACGTTTGAATTTTTAGCCCCAGGAGGCAGCAGCAGCAGCTTTAGATCACATGTTCCCAGTGGCTAGAACACTGTCATTGATTAGAATGACACAATTGAGTGTACCCAGATAAGAAGAGCAATTTCACTAATGGTTATTAAAATCCCGCTCTTCATTGGACAGGATGTCAGTAATAATTAAAAGAAAAAGATTAAGGACCTTGGGTTTGACTGCGTCTACTACCTCTTTGCTTATGACTCTCAGCATCATCTCCTATACTTCCCTTGTCTGCTCTGTATTGTAGGAAGCCACTCTGTAAAAAGAAGTGCATATTATAACCCTTTGCCAAAGAAGACTGGGCAAAGAAAATGTCCTGGTTAAAAATTACAGAATGAGAGAGAAAGCTTACTCCTATCTGCCATATTATTTCTGCTCCTCATGTTTCCACAGCAGCAGCTGCCTCCCGTCCATAGTCATCACTTGCTGGGCAGCTCTTACTCTGTGAGTGTGATCTGTACTGGATGCTGTTTGGATTCAGCACTGTCTCCTTCATTGGTACCTCCAGGCTAGAGGACAAAGCATCTATGTACAGCTGCTACGCTCTGGGCTTCCTTGCCTCCTCTCTTTGCTCAGCATTCTCCATGGCTATGGAATTAGTTTCACATATTAATTTTGTTTTACTGAACTAATAGTGTGACTTCTCTCTTTTCCTGCTGAAACCTGATTCCTTCTTCAAACACTTCATGTTCCAAACCCAGCAAACCTCAGCTTCCCTTCCCTGTCACAATGCTTGGAAAGAGAAAACATGAAATTGCCTACACTTAGTAAGAGTGTCAACTCAAACAACAGTGAGGTTCTCCCCTTTTCTTTTCTCTCACTGTAAGAATAGTAATAAAAATTGGCAGATGTGTATAATCCTTGACTCTGTGACATGTGATTATTTAATTCTTTGGCAAAGTGGGGTCTACAAAAGTTCTCTAAAAAGACATGTATTAATTTCAGATTCTGATCATTTTCTCATATATATGTGCTGTACAGATCACCTGACTCTCTGGTGTTATCTCTCATTCCTATGATTTCTGCTGTCACCCCCCCCTTTTTTACATTCTTGTTTTTCTGGGTACACAGATCTTGTGCAAGTGTCCACAGCTGGGAAAAGGATGACACAGGAGACAAACAGCCCATTTCAGTCAAAGACATCATTCTTTTAGAATGCATAACCCTTAGCCTTGTTGTTACTGACAGTCATAAACATAGCAAACATATTTTGTATACATTAAAAAAGTAAAAGTAGTGAAATTTTGGACGTGCCATTTATGTATTCTTAGCATAATAAGTTAAGATTCAGTAATCCCTATTTCTGTCTAGGAGAAAAAAAAAAGGTGAGTTTGTTGTGAAATACTGTGTTTCTAGACTTGAGATTTTGAAATGCAAAAATTCATTCTTTTAGTTCAATTATAGGGAAATACATGCACTGCACAATAAATTTTAATCACTAGCACAGTAGTGGATTTATATAAGTTGTGAAGAGAAATGAAATGGAGAACCTATTTGAATCTTGTTTTAGACTAACTTTGTGGAAGCCATCTTGTACCTTTTTTTTCTGCCCCCTGGAATAACTGTAGGGAATCAAGTGCAGAAGCCTCACTCCACTACCACTACTAATGGTTTTGAAGGCATAGTTCACCTCAGTTTGTAAACTTACTAGTATCTTTTCACACTTGCATAGGCTTTCGTAGACTTCTGTCACAAAGAAAACATCCTTTGTTTTATATCCGTATTGATAGTGGACTTTCTGAATCCCTCTGTGTTTGCATGAAGATGGACAAATGTTCAGGTTCCACTTGCGTCTCAGATGTGAACTGACAGTTCCCCGGAGGACAAAGTGAAACCAGCATGCTGCGATGGGCCACAGATGTTTGCCCGTGCCAACTTCATGTTTTGTTGAGAGAGAGTAAAGGTGATTTGCATGAGCAAAGCTGGGGAAGGAATGGATGCTACATGCTAGAGCACAAAAAACCTTAATGAGGACAGTAGATGTTGGGATTGCCTTGCTGTTCTTTGGAGAGGTATGCAAGATCCACAAGAAAGCATTCTCTGTGGGAAGTTTCCATCCTACTTCAATATAGATAAAGTTTGTGATCTCAGGTTATTCAGTTGTTTTGAGTTTCAAAAGATTTGTATTAGAAATTAATACAAATATATACTTGCATGTTCTGCCTTTTTATTTATTGGAAATGTACCTAAACTGCAAAATTAAAATAATAAGTGACCCCTGCCTAGTTGAAAAACAGTGAAGAGAACTGAAATGGAGTTTCAAAAATGCCCAGTTCATGGGCATTTTTCTCAATCTTATTCCACCTGCTTTATCTTTACTTTTAACTTTTATGATGTATTTTAAGGCAAATCTCTGGTGTCATTTTGCATACTACACAATCAGTTTTCTTTTTCACAGAAAGATTATTCCATTAGCATGTCTAACTTATTCAGACATGCCTGTATTTCAGCACTTTGGAGCTTGACACAGGAGTACTCAAAGTTTAAATCTAGCCTGGGCTAGGTAGCCTGACCCTTTCTAGATATAGATACTAATTAATAGAATTATAGTGCTCTTAACTGCTGAGCCATCTCTCCAGTCGATTAAGCACTGGGCTGAGCTCCAGCAGGCCAATCAAAGAGAGGGAGGAGGAATAACATGAGCAAGGGGGTCAAAATCATGATGGAGACACGCACAGAGACAATTGGACCAAGCTAGTTGGAGCTCACTGACTCTGGACTGACAACTAGGGAGCCTGAAAGGGATTGAACTAGGCCCTCTGAATGTGGATGACGGTTGTGTGTCAGGGTCAGTTTGCTAAGACCTCTGCCCCATATTAACCCACCATCCTATGTTGATTTATGTCTGGCTATAGTCAGACACTCAGGAAGTACACCCTGTCTGGTAGCCAATCAGTGTCTTACCTGGCCACAAGCAGGAACTGTTCTTGCTATGTTCAGTCAAACAGAACCCTGGCATTGCAACCACAGTTGCTGACCACCTGTCATGAGCCAATCATAAAATGATTCCTGTAAGGGTCTGTACTCAGTGACTTCTAAGTACAGTTAATCACAGCTAGAATTCCCCTAGATGTGCTTAAAAGGAGCCTGTGAACTTCTTTCAGGGTTACCATTTTGCCATTTTGTCACATGGATTGACTCCAGCATGCTTGAATTTTTACTTTCTAGAATTAAATACTCTTGCTGATTACATACGTGTCTGATGGTCTTTTATGGGACTTCTTGTGGACCATATCACTTTTCTTTTCATAAATGACATATCCAGAATTAATCTGAGCACTAAGAGTAGTGTTCAAAAAATGAGTTGCTTTAGATTCAGCAACAGACAAGCACAAAATAGGTATATTTAAAAGAGAATTAAAAGCAGGGTATGGTGACTCATGGCTTTAATCCCAGCATTTGAGTGACAGAGGCAGGTCTGATGTCTGAATTCAAGACCAGTGTGGTATACAGAACAAGTTTTAGTAAAGCCATGGCTACACAGAGAACCACTGTTTCAAAATAATCAGGAGAAAGAGAGGGAGGGAGAGGCAGAGAATTTAGAAGCCATAGCAATTCTGTCAGTCTTTGACTTTACCACTATATTTTCCTTCTTTGGCTGAGAACCATAGAGCTGACTGGCATCAGAATAACTACATTAGATCTGGTGTGTGAACTTGGCGATTTAAGTTTATTTTACATGATCTGGAGTGATTCTATGAACAAGTTCAACTCTTTCTCTGGTCCTAAGAGCAGCTCTGTGTGTGATGCTCTGGCTGATACTGACAGCCAAAGGTCCCATGCTGAGCTGCATGAGTGTGTGCTCTTACATGAAGGGATCTCCTGCTGATGTCTTGTCTGTCCCAGGGTTTGTACCTCAACCTTCCTGTCTCAGGGCTTCCCTGTTGCAGACAAATCATATCAGATTCTGTAGAATTTGCTAACCTTCATCTAAGAGAGGAATGGTTAGTTCCCATGAGTAACTTTATCAGTGAAAGAGGGGCAAATCTGACTCCCTCTTCTGCTTCAAAATAGTTTCTTGATGCTTTCCTCCAAATGCTCTGCAAAGCCAAGGAAACAAGATATTTTAAAGTCCTGGTCAGCTTTGCAAAATTTGTCATGTGCTGACTCTCCTTGCCTTTGAATTATACCTCTGAATTCACTAATTCTTGCTTTCCTGAGATTTCACCCCCTAAGTAAAATGTTTATGGGAAGTTTGATTTTATTCCAAAGCAAACCCATTTAAAAGCCATTTTCCAATTGTTTTATCTGTAGACTGTCACAAAACAAACTCAAACTACATTCAACGAAACTACTTATAGCTATTTCTTCTTCAAGATATATTCAGTATTTGAAATAAAATACCCGTCTGGTCATACAAATAATTTGGTACTTAGATTTATTTCTTAACTCTACATTTTAATGTGTTAAATATATTTATGTGTCACCAAGAGTCAGATTAAAAAGTATAGGAGAAAATGTATTCATGGAAGTAATGTTTTCATCCAACTTTGCTCTTTTCTTTACCTTTTGAAGTGACTATTTGTCTATTTTGATTTAGTTTATCCATTTATATTTTCTAACCTTTTATTTTTGAACATAGGAACTTTAATGGGCACTTACTGAGAACTTTATATACCTTGACTGCATGGCAAATATAATGGAGGGAGTCAGATACAATGAATAGTAGCCTAAATATGTTTAGCTACTTAGATACATGATGTGATTTACAGAAGGTAAAAATGAAGAGAAATGAGCATCTTCAAAAAATAGTTTTATGGGAGATAAACAAGTTGCAGAAGCATGTAGTGGAGGAATAATTAATTAACTAGTGAAATTCTGAACATGATGCAGATATGAGCTATAGATGTCCCATATTCTGAAGGATGCACTTCACCATATTATTACAGAGTGACATCTGAATTAAGAAAAAAGGACTGGGATTGCTTGAAAGGAACTTGGAGAATATACACCATATATTTTTGTGTCATAAAATAATTAAAATAAGGGCTTTAGAGTCACTGACAGAAATTCCATTTTCTTCTCATCAGAGCAATGTGAGTAGGGAGATATTAATGACTAAATGTGCAAATGAGAATCCTGTTGATTTGCTGAGTGGCTCTTCACCAATCCGTGGTGCATTCTGATGCATGTTAAGTTACAAAAGGCACAGCAAAATTAGACCTTTATAGCTGTGTATTAATTATTTTACCTTTAAATGCAGAGTAGCAAAGAAACCTAAAGAGAATTATGTAGGAGTGATGGGATTTGGAGAGACTTTTAATGCCTTCCTCTCTCCTCTTTCAGTTAATACAATGGTTGGGAAAAAAAAGTAAAGTTAATGCATATATATATCCCCATGCTTTTGAAAGTTATCTAAGACTAAAGACAATAGGAATATAAGCACATCCTTCATTTTTTAAGAAACTCAGATCTTTATATATACTTGGTATATGAATAAAGAAATAAAGTAGAAAGCTGACAAAAATCAAAGCAACTTTCAACTCCAAACCAGAAAACAAAACCAAAGAGAAACACAAAGCACAAAACAAATTACAGGCTGAGGGAGTATTAACAACAAGTAAATTCATATGTCTTTTAGAATCTTTCAGTGCTTAGAATGCCCAGGAGCTTTTTTGTTTAGAAAGTAATTGTTATATAAGAAAATCTTTTGCAGAATGCATGCAATGCCTGCAAAGATGGAGTGTATATTAAAGAAATTAAGGAAAAACAAAGGAAACAGTTTATAATTCTAAGAAAATAATAATATGGATTTATTTCTTGTCAAGATTTTTGAAGGACTTACAGGTTAAACTCAATTACAGTCCAGGTAATATCCCTAGGTCCAATGCTGGCAGCTTTAGTGTCTGGTGATAGCCCTATTTCTATTTCTTAGCTGAGGCTTTCTAGCTGTGATCTCACATGACGAAAAAGGGCAAGGCCATTCTTGAGTGTCTCTTCATGACAGTTCTAATTCCTTTCACAAGGTCTCACCTTCAGTGATTGAGAACTTTAATTACTTTCTAAATGCCTCACCTCCTAATACCATTCTAGTGGCTAAGTGTTCATATGAGTTCTTCAAGGGATGCAAATATTTGGACCACGGCAGGCATATTCCTGCCTCCAGAGAAGCAACAATTACCCACCCATCAGTGCATGTGCATAGCATATCAGAGTTCTCTAGATGATCAAAACCAATAGAATGTATACATAATGAAAAGGGATTCACTACATTGGCTTATACAATAGAGCTTGGACAGTCTGATAATGACTACTTGAACTCTAGAGACTCCGAGAAAGCAGTAGTTGCTAAGTGTACAAACCTGGGTGTCTCAGCATTTCTAACCTAGTGGTATAAGCCTAGAAGATTCCAGGTGAGTTGCTTGTCTTCAGTCTACCTTGGAAAGGCAAAGAAGCTGAAGTTTGATGTCAGTGGAGGACAAACAGACTATTGCTAAGCAGCAACAGCAGTCACAGATTCCTTACCAGCAAAAAGTGAAGGCAGGTGAGTAGCAACACTACTTTTACACACACACACACACACACACACACACACACACACACACATATGTAAATTTATGTCTGAGAATTCTGCAACATTTATTCTCTTTACTTTGTCAGTTTTGGGTTTCTGCTAATTATCACATATTGCAATGAGAAGTTTCTTAGATGAGAGTTGAGAGATGCGCTGTTTTCTATAGGTGTTTGAGAATGTAAGCTTTGGAATGCTTTATTGTTTTAACTGTCTCACCAGCTCACTGTCAGATGTTTGAAATGTATTAGCATTTCCATTATTTTGTTCTTAGCCATGTTATGGTCATCATCCACCTCTTCTGCTCCAAGGTGGAACAATTCCTTCTTTCATTTTTCTCTGGAGGGCCTGGACCCATTTATGTTCAATTCATCTTTGTGTCACAAGACATCATCTCTGAAGAGCTTATAAAATGGATTCTGCTCTGTGCTCTACTTGGGGTCTTGTCATCAGGATGAAAGTGACATACTTTTGGCATTTTTAACACCATATACATTCCATGTAGTATGTTCATAGGGAAAATTGAAATCCCTTGCTTTTAAATTTTCTGGAATGCTTTTTTCAATGCTTCAAGTTTTAGTTAGCTGAATGTTTACTACAGGAAAGCTACCTGAATGCATAGAGTCCACAGGTATGTAAGTAGGTAAGGCTAAGTAGAACTAAAAATATAGGGTCATATAATAATTCTTTTAAAAAGCCATTCACACAAGTACAACCAGAGCAAAGGTGTAACGAAAGTCTATTTTATAACACACTAAAATTTTCTTTAATTATATTATACATACTTTCTCTTTTAAGGTTATTTATGATGTTATAGAACATTGAATGTAAAACTTTAGGATTTCCATGGTTCAGTTAATGATTAGACAGAAACAAAGCATATGACTAATAGGACTGAAAAACATGTCCTCCAAAACAAAAAGTTAGTTTATAACAGAATGTGAATTCAGTTTTGACATTTATTTCTGTTCATTTCAGCTCATTGGGCTTTTTTTAAAAATCTTAATTCCAGATATTTTTTGCTGCATGGCAAGAATTTATGATAATTTTTATTAGAGTTTTGCAAGTTATATTTTCTTAAACTTTATCTGGCTCCATCACCTAATTAACCTTTCACAATATTGCACTTTCCAGGTGACAGGGGAAATCCTAATGTATCAGGGATCAAATAGGATGGGTATTTAAAGGTCAAAGCATTACCCTGAGTGCAGAGACTGTGACTAGATGATTGGGAAGAAAAGGAGCTAAGAGTGATCTCAAACAAAGCCAGATTCAAGCTCATGTTTATTCATAAATCCTAACTCGACTTTGGTAAATATGTGTCTGCAGAATTTTCAAGTTAGTGACTACCAGTTGGGGGGAGTATTTAAAAAACAATTAAAATTTAAATATTATTTAAAAATATGTAGAAAGTCTCTGTCAAGTACCTAGGTAATTAAGGCGATTATCTAAGTCTCAATCAGTATAACCTCATGAATATTTCCCAAAAGAACAGAATTGAAAATGTGCTCCTTCTTCCATTTTCTCTTATTTTTAAACTTCTATTAAAATACATTTATAATTAATAATAAAAGTTCCATTCCATATTCAGTTTTAAAGTGTTTAATGTATGAATTGATGTGGGTAAATATGCAATATTAACTTATTGTTTGCCATTATTTTGAAGTGATCATATGTTATCATTCAGGAAAAAAAAAAAAAAAAAACAAAACCAGAAAAGCTCTTAACTTAGTGCATGTGAACAGTTGCCAGACCTTACCAAATAAATGAAAAATTTCTTTCTGATGTGGATGATGGACAGCTGCTCAAAGTTCAGAGAATCAGTGACTGTGGAGTATTTTGGAGTAAATGAGACATTTATATAACATGTACACACCAAGGTTTGGGGACATCTTAACAGAGGGAGGAGAAAGAATGAAAACAGCAGAAGTGTTTGAATGTGTGTGTGTGTGTATGTGTGTGTGTGTGTGTGTGTGTGTGTTTGAGCAGGGGTATAGTGAAATAGTATTTATAGAATTTTCTGGATGACAGGACTATATACGCAAGGCATCCACTGTTGCCTAAAAATGTCCCACACAAAATGAAGCCAGTCAACATTCTAGTATGGTGTAGGAATGAGATCATAGACTTCTCACCCTAAGTTTGTCATGAAGTCCAACACATTTCTAAATTCTTCCCACATTTGCTGCTTTATCCTCTTTTTGTAAATGATTTTTTCTAACAAATTTTTATATTCTCTGACTACGTCTCACACTCTGATGTGTTATGAACAATATAGTCCAAGAAAGTCAATTCCTTCTTTGCATGGTTTGGAGAATGTACCGTTTCAGATAAACATGGTCAGCTCCATGAAGAAGGCTACTAAGTGTCAGTTTGATCAAGATTGTCTCGCTTTTAAGATTGTAAATTGCATATAGGTGGAACACACCCAGTCCCTGGCAATCTGTGGTATGTTGGCTTAGAAGAGTAGTTCTTAGCCTTTTTAATGCTACAACCTTTGAATTCAATTTCTCTTGTTGTGATCTCCAACCATAAAATTGCTTTCGTTGCTATTTCATAACTGTAATCTTGCTACTGTTATAAATCATAATGTAAATATCTGTGTTTTCCAGATAGTCTTAGGTGAAAGAATTGCTTGATCCCCCCAGAAGTCGTGACCCACAGGCTAAGGAGGGTGAGAATCATTGGCTTAGAAGAAAATGAGCTAAGGATTATGTGACATAATATGCATTATTAGCAGTATAATAAGCAGCAGTAACTCAGAGCTTAGTTAATAATGTATTTCATGAAACTCACTTTGATAGCATGCTCTGCAGCTTTGTGAATGAGTCTTTCTTTAAAACATTAACTTCTCCTATACAGACCTTGACAATACTTATTTTGTTATATAGAGACATTTCAAAATATTTCACTTCAGACTTGTTGCCATATATTTATTGGAAAGAAAGAGGCTCAGGTGTTTATACAGGATGTGTGAAAGGAAATGGAGGGTACCATACAAGTCTTCTCTCACTGTAACAAAATACACTCTATTAATGAAGAAAAAGAGTTCAATTCAGCTTGCACTTTTAGGAGCTGAGAGTCTAAATGGCCTAGCATAGGTTCTATGGTAGAGGAGAGTAATGATGGCTGGTTATGAGAATGTAAAAGAAGTTATCCTGGCCCGTAACCAGAAATCTGGATGAAACAGTCTTGTTTCTTTTAAGTAAATTATCTTTTCAAAATAACCTCCAAGGATGAAGTGATAGCATTTTGTTGCCCCTACCATCTCCTGTAGAATTAAGGGATACCTGGAGACCAAGGCCTGAGTCAACAATGAACCACCCAGATCACATCATGGTGGCCTCTAAAAACAGCTAGCACCAAATAAACATTTATCTCTTTTCCTCCATTAAATTGGTGCAGCCATGTGAATAGCTTTAAAAGACTGAAATCTGGCATTTTTTTTTTTTAAAAAATCAAAATATCTTTTTATAAAAGTTGCAAGTATTATCTGTATTTTCCTCTGGAGAATCTGAGGCATTGTAACGCCACTTTAAAATTCTAATCCATAATTATAAGAACCTACTAAAATAAAATTCACATTCTTCATAAGAAGAACAATAGCATATGATTAATTTTCCAGGTGATTTGTCTATTATCTTCACTGTCTACTGTTTAACCACTACTTTCTAACTTACCTAATGACACACCCCATGATCGTGATTTGGTCTTACATCAAGCTCTTTTTTAGTTGCTACTCTTGGAATAATGACTCATCTGTCAGGATCACAAATATAAACAAATGATAAGGAAATCCTACAATGACATGCTAATGATCTCTGAGGTTACTGCTTTGAGCTTTCAGAATCAGTAGCAGAGCCATGAGTTTCTGTGAACCTCTATACTTTCTAGTTTGTTTTTTTTTCTTTATTATTTGTATTCATGGTTTTATTTAGTACATGCTGGAATCTCTGCTTCTTCTAAAATGCACATTCATTTCCTTTCCAGTATATAGAAACAGTCAATTCTGTGGAGGAGAAATAGGACTGGATTTTGTATTCTCATACCTTCTAGTCTGTCCTAATCATATATCTCCATGTATCTGTTCAGAGATGATGGAGAATTCAAGTTTTTTTTTACCATTCTCTTTTCTTATTTCTGGCTTGCACACTTGATTTTTTTTCCTTACAGGACTATCTGACACTCTCATCCCTCTGGATAAGTGTGTAGGGACTTGCTAGACTAACTTGTTTACATTTGTCATGACTCATGACTCAGGCAAGGATACTACATCTCCTTTCACAGAGAAAATAGGTACACAAAAATTCCCTTAAATATCAGTCTTTTTATTTTACAGAGATTTTTTTCCTTTATTGAGAAACTTAAGTCTTGAATACATCAAAACCAATTTCTGGGAGCAAGGCCTTTTTATTCCTGTACAAACTAGAATTTACATAATTGCTTCATATTTTTTAAAATATCTACTCCCTCAGCCCCATCTCTCATATCTCTGAGAAAAGAACTTTTCTCAACACATCCTGGGACACTTTAGGTACCCAGCAAATTTTACTGATGATGAATATGTAAAATATTCAAAGATGAATATTAGGCAGATTAGAGGGTTTGGAGTTGATTGAAATGCCTATTGACTTCTACACAGGTAAATTAAGGAAGTAGTATGTGGATAGGATATTGCAGGCATTTGCACCAAGAAGGCAGATTATATTTGATATTGCAACTTTAATTTCACAAGCAACTCTCTGATACACAAACCCTGAACTCAAGTAAATTTGACTTCTGTGCTGTCAAATCAATTATAAATAAACGTATGTCATTGAATTTTTTTACAACTATAAGATTAATTATATCATTCAAGAAACTATGGCCTAAGAGATACTTTTAGTTTTGATCAATGTATTCTTTTTATGCTGGTATGGTTATGAAGTCCCTTGGAATATAAATTGATCATATTAAATTACTAAACAATTGCACACACATATATATGTATATATAATGCTACAACTTATTTCTTATGCTGAGAAAGAAATAGCATAGACTTGTGGTTGTTAGGATGAATCCTGTGAGAAGCCACACTTACTGCCGCCATTCCAAGATGGTGTCCACATCCTGTGCTCTAATGTGTAAATAAGTAGACTGCGCAGGTGCAAGGGGAATTTCCACTCCTTGTGCTCTGCCTCTCCCATGGCGTCACCTCGCCCGATGGAGCTACAGCCAATCTGAGTCTGACACGTCCTAGGCGGGGGTCAGTTTCCTATATAAGGGACGGGTTTTAGCCGTTTGGGGTCTCCGCCTTGTAAGCTTATGCTCTCCCTCTCAAGATGCATTAAAGCTTTTCTGCAGAAGGATCCTACGTGTGCCGTGTCGTTCTTGCTGGCAAGACGGTAGCGCGGGACAGAATCCAAAACCTATTTCCCTAGTTTTAGTGAAGTAAGGTATTTTCTGCACTGCATCTATACTTTCAAGATAAGGCTTAATAAGTGGCTATTTTAAAAATAATTTATTTAGGGCAGGAAATACAACTCTGTAAGAGAAATCTTTGTGAAATTGTAGAGACCCAAGTTCTTGGACATGGCTATACATGTCTATAACCTTTGCAGAGGTGGAGACAGGACAATGCCGGGGCTTGCTGACTGCCAGCCTAGTTCAGGGTTCGGTGAAAGATCCTGTCTCAAGGGAACAAGGTAAAAAATGAAAGAGAAAAGAACAGATGTTCTCCTCTGGCCTCCAATTATATATGTGCATGTAAATTCACACATCTAGTATGCATTATGTACACACACACACACAAATACAATCAAGTTCCCAAAGCTTATGTGTTGTTTAAATTTTGTATTATATTCATTTATTGAGTTACATATGCAGTTTGCAGATATTCATTTATCTAACCTGAATGATAATTTTCAAGTGATTCAATAAAATATCTTAAGCTTGTATTTGTAAAGCAGTCACTAAAAATATAGCTTTATGGGCTGGAGAGATGGCTCAGTGGTTAAGAGCACTGACTGTCCTTCCAGAGGACCTGAGTTTGATTCCCAGCATTCAGATGGCAGATAACAACTGTCTGTAATTTCAAGATATGACATCCTTACACAGCTATACATGCAGACAAAATACCAATTCACATAAAATAAAGTAAATGTAAAAAATCTAAAAATAACTGTTTCACTTACACATAAAAATTTATGTTGAGAACTATTTTTAAAAGTTTTTTTTTCTTGTTACAGTAATTTAAACAGAATTGGTTGATAATAAAAGTGATAGCTTGGCTTGAAAAAATGACTTTATAATGTTATGTGCTTTGAATAGCTCATTCAGTTCTCAGCTAGTCTCAATGAATGTGGAAAATATAATTATTAATAATTTCAGGCACAATAAAATCTCACACAAACAATTTTAATTACTTTGAGTAATAGAAATAGCAAGGCTGGTCTATGCCTCATCAATATTTAGCCTTATATCAATGGGTTAGCCTTATATGAATGCAGCTAACCCAAGTTCAGTTAACAGTGGTCCTCAAAAACACAAAAAGGGGGTGCTAGAGAGATGGCTCAGAGGTTAAGAGCACTGACTGCTCTTCCAGACGACCTGAGTTCAACTCCCAGCACCCACATGGCAGCTCACAACTGTCTGTAGTTCCAGTTCCCAGTTCCAGGCAAACACCAATGCAAATAAAATAAGTAAATAAAGTGTTTTTTTTTTTTTTTTCCATATTGGAGGCTGTGTGAGCCTCAAAGATGTTGATGTGACTTACTTTGTGTGACAATGACCAGGGAGGGGTCAAAGGTTTAGATTGCCCCAGGCCCTGTTGTTCCAATGTGGAAGCAGTTTCATAGAGTCTCTGTGATATCAGATCATATAAAGTTATAAACCAAGGCCTTTACAAAGGAAATATCATACCAATTGACTGAGGACAGGCAGAGAAATCTTAACTATAGGCTTTCAATGTTATCTGACAGCATTTTAAATATTTTGTTTAGTAGAGAATAGAGTTTTGTTACAGTAATACATTCTAACGATTTTTTATGTGTTTATCAGGTAGTTAGGTATGACAGAGAGGTGGCCAAGGAATAGGGCCACCTCTTTAGGGGCTGAAGATTGCCTGAGAGACATTGTAACTAGACTCAGGGACTGCAACATTCTGGACTCCCCCCCCCAGCCATAGATGTTTTAACCAGCCACTCAACTTGTGTTGACCACTCTGTTCTGGAAAGTCTCTTTACACACGCTGGGAGTAACAGAAGCTACTGAATGGTTATTCTTCCCCTGCCTTTGTAAGATGAACAGAGCACTTCCAGAAAGCCAAAGTGGACCTCCATCCTCTGTGTGGATTATGATGTACTAAGAAACCTATGAGATCCCAAGAGCTCCAGAGTGAAGCTCATTATGTTTGGAAGGTTGGCTACTAATATCATGTCCAGCCTTTTCATTCATGGCTCTTGTTTTAGGGCAAGCTCAGAACTTCTGCAGACAGAAAATCTTTAACAATGCTTAATTGAAAGAGGCCAGCTCCTTGACCTACAAGGCTTTGAATAATTTACTCTTTTCTTTGATTTATGTCTTAAGTTTAGAAAATTGTGCTTACAACAAAACTCTGTGCTGACTTATTAAATATCATAGGGAAATTTAATAATTAAAAAAAAAACTTGTACAAAAAGGCATTTCACTTAGAGGTGAACATGTAGCTCCATAGGGATTTTTTCCTTTCTTGAAACAATTACATCATTTATAGCTTTGACAATATTGATAATAGACTCAGGAGTCATATAACTAAGCCTCTGTGAGGAAAAAGAAATGAAACTTTTATCATATTTATGAGCAGGTTAATACCAAGAATTAAAGCTATTCTCATATCAAAGTATGTAGAATTATGAACCTATTGGAAAATCAACACTTTCATTGATAAATTTTTTCTAAGGGGAGTTTCTCTAAAAATAAAACAAAACAAAAAGACATCTCTCACCACAGACAGTTCTGAGGTGTAAACTTCCATTTGCATTTCTGCAGGGACGTAGACTGACTCCTGTGCAAGACTGAGCTATATAGCTGGAGTTTGTTTAATCTGAAAGTCAAGAGCTATGCTTGTGAGTAGGTGACCAAAAGTGAGCTTTGCTGGTCCTTTTGTCTCCAACTACAGTCCTGGTACCTAGGGATTAGATTAATTAATTAATCTAGAGTGTGAATATGGTGTAGAACTCAGCCAGGGGCCCTTAGAGTCCCTTCTTCTGCATCTCACTTGTCTATTTATTTTGTGGCAAGTATCTACAAAATACTATTTTTCTTCTGTTTTGGGTAGATTGGGCCTGAGTGAAAAAATGACTGGGTATATAGACTATTTTCTCAGGTAAGTGTTTTTTTGGTTGGTTTGTTTGTTTTTGTTTTAATCCACAAAGGAAGATTAAATGCTTAATTTGAGTAAACTGGACAGAATTTTCATCTTTATTAGCTTCATGACTTTGGGCATTTACATAACATTCTGAGCCTCTGTATCTTCAAATGGACACCATTAAGAGTATTGACCTAATGGAAATTCTTAAATTATATAATCTCTGTTAAGATTTGGTACTGGTAAGTGGCATTTAATCAGTAACCAATAAATAATCTCTTGATTGAATGTGATTCAGTTGTGAAATATTTTCTAATGCTTTTGATGATGGCAAAGCACTATAGTGAAGCTGGGAAATTTATTATACTACATAAATCTTTGATGTTGGTAGCTTCTGGAGAAGGTGTTCTGCATGGATGGGATTTTAAGTCTCATTCTCTTCTGGGGCAACTTTTCTGGATGGAAGGTACCTGTGCATTTTTGACACAATTGATCTTGGATTTCTAACTTGGAGAAGTCAGGGAGAACCTGAGTTTGGGGGACACCATTGTCAAAGGAACCAGTTTTCATTCAGGCCTGTCACCAGGGACTGGTAGTGTCAAATTATTCAACCTCCCACAGCAGTCTCTGAGCATTGTGGTGCAGGAAAAACCATGCCTAGGATGGAGTGAAATAATGCTAAGAAGCCTGCCTTGTGGGAGGGGCTTCAGTAGACTCTGATTGTCTCCTTTCTGTTCCATGTAATTACATATCCAGTAGAGCCTTTTTACTTACAAAGCAGTATTTTGATAAATATTAATGAAGCCATTTCTACCAACTGATTAATTCAGGATTTTCTTCCATTTCTTGTTTTTGAACTATGTTATGATTTTTTTAAATTAAAAGTTAAATTTATTGGAGAACTTTCTACCATTGGAATGCCCTCAAATTCTCCTGCAATTTGGGGGTTTCTTCCCTCCACCCCCTTACTCTCTTCTTTTTCTTACTCTGTGTATTCTATGATGAGTCTTATCTTGATATGAAAAGCAGGAAGACAGGCCCATTTTAACGACGGATGCAAATCTATATACATTACTTTCATATCATTTTGAAGAGATTATGCTGAATTTTCAAGTCCCAGGATCTCCTGGCCATTTAATGCTGGCCATCTCCATACTGCATGTTCTGGTAATCCAGTCTTCTGTGGACCTTATCACCTTTCCCAACATGTGATTCATTCTCTCTCTCTCTCTCTCTCATTCTGCAGATTACCAACATGAACAGATGCTGGTGAGGAAAAAGATACTATAATACAATGGGAAACTCATTTAAATTGGACGTTAAAACAATTGTGTCTGAAACCCAGCAGCAGAATCAGAAAGTATGTTAATTTCAACAGTTTCCCTCATTTACATGTCACTCTGATGCTACTTGTATAATTGGTCATGATTACAGGTGCTTCCCTTTTGGTCTCATCAGTACAGCATGATCAGAGCTCAAACTCTGGTCTTCAAGCCCATGCCTAGAGTGTAAATTAAAAACTTACACTTTAAAGGATTTTCTTTCCCTTTTAAAAAAAGTTAACTCTACAGAGACTTTGGATTGCCTCTTTCTTTACATATGCATTAAGTTTATGCCACAGCCACTACCTTTTATAACACATAGTTTATACCTGGGAAACAAGGTGTGTGTGTGTGTGTGTGTGTGTGTGTGTGTGTGTGTGTGTGAAATGTGTATTTACACAGGTATCTGTACACTACATATTTAGATCATTTAGATTCTTATTCTTCACAGTTAACATACTATATGCTTTCAGTACACTGAGTGGTTTTACATAGTAATATCCAATGATCCTCTTAAACCTGTTATTCATTAAAAACAGATAAAAATAAATGACTTACACTATTTGAAAGGTTAAGCATCTTTCCCAAAGGAAAAAAGCCTCTACATCTAAAAACTCCTATTCAATGGGAGAGCTCCTATCCAAACATCTCTCAGCTTGCTGGCTAGCTTCTACAAGGCTCCCCCTCCACACTACATCCAATGGATTAATGTCTTAGTATGGCACAGAACAATTCCAAACTCTGCCTTGCATATTGATGCACTGAACAAAATCAAATCATTGCTATTTTCTTTAAAAGATATGAATACAGAATTATAGACATATGTGATAGCAACTTTCATGCAAGTAAAAGAACATTTTGAATTCAAAAGCTGTTGGAATCTGATTTCTATCACATCTGTGATCCAGAAGTCCTCACGGCTGAGCTTGTTCAATAGATTTTTGTTGTTGATTATTTGTTTCAGACAGGGTCTCACTATGAAGTCCTGGCTTTTTTGGAACTCTTTATATAGAATAGGTGGCCTCAAACTCACAGAGTCACACCTGCTTTTGCGTCCCAGGGGCTGGTACAAAGACCACCATGTCTGGCAGAGTTTATCCAACAGAGGGACAAATGAAATAGCTGCTGCATTGTTTGTGAAATGCTCTGTATAATGTTGGCTTGTTATTACCAGACGAGGAGACTGTTTTTCCTGATGCTCCTCCCCAACTGCCAAAACCACGACAACTATTAATTTCCAATCCCTGAGAGGACTGTAATTTATAGCACAGAAATAAAGTTACAAGAAAAAAAAATTGTTTAGAATCTACAACTGAAGTCTGTTCGGTAAAATGAGTTGAGTGTTCAACTGCTGGTCATATCAGAATTTTTTTTTTCTGTGTAATCCATTTGGAATTCCACATTATGCTCTTTGTCACATCCACAGTTACTTTGTGGAACATGTGTCAACCTTCATGTGTAGCCAACAATGTCATATTTGTAATTATTTACCACTGATGTCTTTAGCATATTAGCTATAATTGGGTTGCATCCGGTGAGGTTCAACATAAATTGCAGTATTTCAGATAATAAATTATGTGCTCACACAAGTCAGTGCACACTGTAAATGGCATAATGCAATTGTAGAAGAATAAACGGGCAATGTTTTCAAGATTTTTGAAGTATATTTCCAGATAATTTTGTTCTAGCTTGAAATCATTTCATTTGGTCAACCCAGAAGACAGTACGTAGGGAAAAACAATTTTATAAAATAATTTAGAATTCATTAAAATTCTCTGCACTCTTGGACAGTTTTTCCTCAGATACAACTTTTCATGACATAATTGTAAAACCAGCACTTCCTAAAGTGATCCCATCAGCTCTCCATTAGTCTTTCAGTCCAGAATTTTCGTATCCAACATCTGCCAGAAAATGTAAAACAAACAAAATTTAGTAAGTGCCTTGAGTTCTGCAGCGTGCACTGAGTTGCATGCATAATTCTTCTTGCATTTTGTGTGAGTAAGGGCAGGATGGCAAATTGAAACACAAAGCAATAACAAGAATTGCCTTCTCATCTGGCCTGGCATGGGGGGTGGGATGGGGCGGGGAGAATAATAACAAGACCGGACAATGCGTACACTGACCCTGCAGGTGTGCAGCCACATCAGAACAAAGAAACATTATTCCCCAGCCTCTTTTTAGTGGTATCATCATTTGTGTTCAAACACAAAGACACAAGCAAATGCCCAGTGCTGGCTAGGCTTCTGTGCCTTCCTCACTAGGGAGCCTGAATTAGGTCAGAGAGGAGTCAGGAGGGCGGAGCCTATAAACCCATTTTAGCTGTCAGCTGATATATTGAAAAGGAAAAGGGGAAATAAATTAGAAACAATCCTTCAAGTCTGGGCAGCATCTGTGGCTAGAAAATTCTGTTTATGTTTATTTTTTTCAATATGTTGAATTGTGTTATTGATAATCAGAGGGAAGCCAAGGCAAGGTAAAGTTTTTATTTTTAATAAGAAAAAGCCTTGTTTTCATTTCATTTCTCTTGCTTATAGCAAGCAGTGGATGCTTCAGATGTGGTTGGCAACCTCGTGGGCCTCTGTGTTCCCTTTGGAAAGCTACAAGACAAGACTGCATTTCTCCCAAGGCCATGTCTTTCTATAGTCTGAAACCTAACTCAAGTAACTTGACCTTGTTAGATTTACTGGTTTAATTTAATTTTATATCAAGTCTATTAGCTTATCAAATTTTAAATTAATTTCTGAGAAGCTATGGAATTCTGACTGCCATGCTCCAATACTTGATTACAGTTTTGCAAATATATTGCTTGATGCTCTTGATTACCTTTTTTAAAATATAAATTTATTTAGCTTTAGTTATGTGCATTAGTATGAAGTTGTCAGATGTCCTGGAACCTGGCACAGGAGTTACAAACAGCTTTGAGCTGCCATGTGAGTGCTGGGAATTGAACTTGTGCCCTCTGGAAGAGCAGCCAGTGCTCCTAACCCCTGAGCCATCTCTCCAGCCCTTGATTAGCCTTTATAGTCCATTCTCTTTACAGAATTTGGGAGATTGTAAAATGTCAACAATTTTCTGTTAAGGAAGTCATATTTCTTGATATTTATCAGTGTTTTCCAATAAAGCTTTATTTCCAGTAGTTTTAAAACCATAATGTTTGGAGACAAAATATGGTGCCAGTAAATCTCTTTTCATAGTGTCAGCTAGATACTTCTATTCATTTCTGGGAAGCATGTTACATTTGTTGAGTGACCTGAGGCTGTTTCTCCATAATATTCCCTCATCATTTTGTTAATCTTCCACTTGTTCCTCCTCCGAGGAGCTTAACCAACTCCAGGACTTGAAAAGATTGCCAAAATCTAGCCTTTGGCTTCTTAGCTGGCTTGTTCACTTCTCAGTCGAGTATTTGACAAATCTTTCTCATATGTCTGACATGACATCTCAACCATTCAGTGTACTAGAGCCAAGGCCTGCAGCTGGGGGCTGTTTTCTTTAAGTCCAAGGGCTTCTATTGGTTTCCAAGATGGCTACTCTGTTCACATTGGATATAGTTGGAAGTCCTAGGTATTTAAATGCCTTTTTCCCTTAGTTCTCAAACGTTAGCCCCCAGAAACTATTGTATATGTACTCTAGAGTTTTTGGTTTCCTTAACAGAGCAATTGGGAAATGCATTTTCTATTGAGAGAAAATTATGATTGTCTCCTGCAATAGTTGGCTTAATAAAATACATGCTTGATTTTTTTCTGTTTCTTACCTGTGAATGATACTGCCAAAATGAATGCTGATGTTAAATATATCTACAGATCAAACTTCACACATTGAGGAAATATCCCAAACTTGTCCCAGTCTATTTTTTAAATGAATTATTACTCCTTTGACAATGGCAAGACTCCACAAAAGGTATCAGCTGAAATACCTGACATTGCCTATATAAGGTTTTCCTGAAAAAAAAAAAATCAGTTTTCTGAGGGTTAGATCAGTAGGTCTCACTATATAAATATTCATTCAAATCATATACAATGCATGTTTTCTTTAAAGTATCTCCATATGCTTCCTTTAAAAGTTGATTGAAAGAGGAAACACAAGAAAATACAGAAGATGATTCTCTGTAAGGCAATGCATAGCTCACAATGAATTTATGATCTTTATAGAAATGTCTTAGCCAACATTATCTTCTAGAGAATAACATATTTGTCTCCTCCTATTTGATGTGTTGGCTAATAATTATTTTGTGTCTGAATGCATGTGTGTACTGCTATGTGAGAAGGTGGGGACATGTATATTTTTATGCCAGTGGACAACCTTGAAAGTTGGTCCTTGCCTGCCACTTTATTTGGGACAAGGTCTCTGTAGTTCACCACTGTGAATGCATGCTAACTAACTCATGAGCTTCCAAGAGTCTCCTGCCTCTGCCTCTCACCTCCTGACAGGAACACTGGGAAGTATGTGTTATGACACCTGGCTTTTACTGGAGTTCTAACTGACACTGTCAAATTTTCATGGTATGTGCCTTGCTCACTGAGCCATCTCCCAGCCCACTAACTCTGTTTTTTAACCTCAGTCTTCCACATTATTTAATGTCAAATATCCTTCAGTTGTGTCTGATGATGACAGAAAGGCTTGTACTAGTTCAACTTTTAGGTTGTATCGGTAAGTACATGTAACCTAACATGCCTATGTTAAGATGTCTTAATTTGTCCCCCATGTGAGCAATCATACATTTTGAAGTAAATCCCATTTGGTCTTTTTTTTTTTTTTTAAACTTAATCATGTATGTAGTCAGTCAGTTTTTAGAGTTCGTTGCAAGCCAAAAATTGGATTAAATAGAGGTATGTCAGTGTAGATATTTGTAAGGGAAAAAGTACATGCAAAATATAAAACTGTTCATAATTTCCTTTCATAGAAGTTTCTTTATTTCATGTGTTTGTGTATGATGGTGCTGTTACTCTTATTTGAACTTTCAGTGCAGCTAAGTGTGACCTTGAACTCCTGATCTCCTTACTCTACCTACTGAGTATTGAGATTTCAGGCATGTATCACCTGGCTGATTTTAGGTTCTATGATTTGCATTATGGACAGTTTTAAATGATGAATCAAAAAATAATAATAAAATCAGAAATGGTGATGGAAGCAGTAATCATAAGTAATAATTATGAAAGAATGGTCAGAACTCTAGGACGTACGGTATCTGTAGCTATGGGACAAGTCGACTTACTGGTGCAAGGCTCTTGAACCTGAAACAGTTTTAACTTCTCTCCATTCTCATTGTTCTTGCTACTAAGATTTGGTCAGAATGGATTGAATTCTTCTTTTATGATGCCTTTCCTTACAACTGCAAACTAACCTTTTTGACAAATTCATCAAAACCATTTAGATGAAATAAATAAAAAGCAAAGATCTAACATATTTTCCGTAAGAGGGAAATCCATGAAGACTACCAAGGGCACAAACTGAAGTTGCACTTCTTCCTGCAGACACAGGCATAAGCCACAGCATTGTCAAGAAAGTTTACAAGCTTACCTTGCAATTTAAGAAGAAGGAGCCTGTGGTGACTGTCCTTGTCCAATGACATTGTGGATATTGTGGGGCATCCCTGCTGCTGTGTGTGTACAGACAAGCATTACCATTGTCCATGCGTTGATTGGATGCCTCACTTGGAAGATAAAGCTAGTCACAAAAATCCACATTTCAATTAGCATATGAGCATTGCCCAAATAAGGGAGAAGTCACATGATATTTTGTTAAAGTAATTATGTTTTTAGTTTGGCTGACCTTGACTGACCTCATTTCCAATTATGGACAAACACTAGTCTTTACACATTTTATTTATACACCCCTCCCCCACTCTCACCTCAGCAGTCCAAACTGATTATTAGTTTTAAATCCATGTCTGAAAGAATTTGATTGTAGCTTTAGTGTACTTTGTGACAAAATCAATTTTTACAAAAATAAAATTTATTCTGTGACAAAGCACAATAGGAATTTATAATATTGTAGGAATAAAATTATTCCCAAAATTTTATAATAGTAAAAGTGTAAGTAAAATTTATTTCTGTGACTTCAAGGGAAATGTATATATATTTTTTAGAGCAGTAATGTTGGATAGCCTGAAGAGTGTCTGAGAAGCATATAGGAACTAAATGCTATTTTTAATAGCATGGGTTTGAATTATGATGCCAATGGGTTAGGGTCCTGGATAAGGATGGATTTTTTTTTTCTTACTTGCTAGAGGAAGAATCAGTGATACTTTGATAAGCAAAAATTACATGCAAAAATCATAAAAACATTACACAGAATGAAATTCAAAAAAAGAAAAATCCATCCTTGCTATCCCTAAACCAACACGTTCATCACTTAGGGGCCTTCTCCTCTTACAGTACAGCCTGTGGCAAGGCATGTTCAGTAAGGAGCCTCACAGTTGACGATTTATTTCAACTGTATCATAAGAGGCACTTAGAGCCTTCATCATATCACTGACAGCTGGTATTACATCTTCCCACAAGAAGAGAATGTGGTGGTCTTCAGTGAGAAGCTTCTTTTTTATGCAGAGGCTTAATCTAGGGCAACACTTTAAGGATGTTTTGCAGCCACCAAAATCCTTTGCCGCATATTTGGAAAATCCGTAATTAAGCGTCTAGGTATTTGACTGATGGAGAATGACAGAGTAAAATAAAAGAAGAGAAAAGGCAGATGGAGCTGTTACCAGTGCTGCATTATTGAGACACATTCTAACCTTTGGATATTCAGTTTTGGACAACTTTGTCCTCTATATCTCATTCCTTGTTCTTAAAATTTGGATATTTACTTTGACGTTTTCATAACATACAGAACAACAGAGTCTGTAAGTTTTGCCTTTCTTTATTGGATATAATTCAACCTAAGGGTGGAGAAAGAAAAGAATGTCATTGTTCAGCTACCCTTTAATATTATTTTGTTTTGTGTGATTATGTTTCTTCCAAGTGGAGAAAAACCCCACATATACACAATGCGTCCCACTCTTCAGCCTAGACTGTTGTGGAATTCATAGAAATCCCTGCCACCCAGCCTTCTAAGCTCTAGCATTACTTGACTGAGTCTCTGTGCTCAGCTCTGACTGAATAATTAAAAGAAGAAACTGGTAACTTTTGGTTTTCTTGTCATTGTTCTAAAGCCCACCAGATGTTTAAAAGGTAAGCTATATGTTAATAGATTTGGTAGGTTCAACTGTCCCTGATGGTTGATGCCCACTTGAGTGTCTGTGTACACAAAGGATTTAGTGACCTTATCAGATGCATGGGATTGTAGGCATGTGGCACTATTTCCGGTTTATATGGTGCTAAAGATGGAATCTCTAGCATTGAGCATGCTAGGCAAGCATGCTACAAATTTAATGACATTCCTCTTCAAAAACAAGATTGATGAGAAAGAAAAACATTTAAAAATTCTATTAATGGTATCTATAAAAAGGAAAATAAAGAAATCCCTTCCTGTCAAGTTTAATCAATAAAGTTAAGTATTTCTACAACAAAAATTACAAAACACTGACGAAAGTAGTTGAAGACACAACAAGACAGAAGACAGAAGATCCTCTCCACGGTCTCTTCCCTTCAATATTTTTTCCTTCTTCTAGAAATTCTGACTTTTTTCTTCAGCCTGGTAGACAACATTAAGATTTTCTAAGGAATACAGTTCAATTATGTAGAACATCTCACAGAATGTTATGATTGGCACACACACACACACACACACACACACACACTCACATACACATTGTATAAGAAAACCCCCCTTTGTGGCATTGCATTGAAGTTGTTCTTCTATCGCTTCCTTAAAATACCGCTTAGCATATTCTGATCTCCAACAGTTAGAAACCATGAGATCAACTTTCAGAAAGTCAAAGCAGCATGCCCTGAGATATGTTACTGCTTCCACCTAAGATGCTACAAAATAAATTTTGGTCATTTTATAGTAATGTTTTGCTCTTCTTGAATACAATTTCAGGCTATTTAAAATATCTGGATGTGGCCTCAGAGCTTCTGCTTATATTTAGATTTCCAGGAATACGGAGAGTCCAATGGCAGGCTACAGATTCTGTTTGTACACTCTTCCTGCTGAAGATCTGTCTATGTCATGAGCTTCTCTGGAGTGTCTTCACTGGACTGCCAATAGACTTGAACCAGGCCATGGCTTGCTAATTGAGAATATCAGTCTGTATTCCACATGAAGTAATGTGTTACAGTCTTTATGGAGTATATTGCTCATTAATTAATTACTTAATTAATTTATTTATTCTTCCTAACAGAGCCATTTTGCTCCAGAAATACTTCAGTCTGATCATTTTTTAAGTAAACTTATGAACAATACAGGATTTAAAATGAACAATAACTGTACAAGTTTTGCTGCAAGAACTATTTTCTCCTTTGTAATTCCCCAGAAGGCCAGCAGGTAGCAGCAGAGGGCTAGGTATAGCTTTCAATTATAGTCACTCTCCCCTCTCCCTATCTCTCTCCTGTTCTCCTTCCTCACCTTCCTTTGACTCTTCCTTATACTCCTGTTCCTTTCTTCCTTCATTGTTTTCTTTCCTTCCTCCATCCCTTCACAGTTCTCTTTCTTCTGACAAACACACATGATACCTTGTTGTATTATGCAAGTAGAGGAATTAACTCAATAGTAAAGTTTGTATGTATATTGAAAAACAATCAGATGTTTGTGGTGTCTACTTTTTAGTCTTTAAGCGTTGCATTATGGGGACCATATATAAAATTGAGTATTAATCAGATTAGGGATTGGTGGATTTACGGTTTGATTAAGAAAGATCATAGCAAACCCTGAGTTTAAATATTATCAAGGCTGCAAACTATTTGTATAACGCATGCAAACGACCTCGTTTTTGCTGTTGCATTTGGAGATGGAGAAGAGGAAAAAAGGCATTTCAATCATAGCTCTCATCAGTTATTCAGTATATCCAGGCTTCTCAATTGTCTTCGTTTCTATAATGTAATAGTAAGCAGCAATCTCGCAGCTGTGCTTGGTAGAGTGAACTATATGCACATCTATATTGAGATTTCATACACACATAACATAAAAGCGAGAGAAAAGCCTCAAGAATGCTTGGCCCATTGCAAAGCCACACAAGAGAACTAATGAATCTCTCTCCAAATGGCTTTGTAGTGACCATCTGTAAGGCTTGATTTGTATTCTATAATGCAGTTGCCAGCCAGGAAGTGATTACTTCAAGGTGCCACACAACTTCTTCCTTTCAAATGTCAGTCTCTTTAATCACACCTAATCAGTCTGAACTACAGCATATCCCTAAGTTAAAAAGTCCCTTTCATGTTTTATCTTTGCCTATTCATTTCATTTATGCAAGATTATCTTTCCAAAGCTTTCAGGACAAGGAACAATATTACTTCAGTCTGAAATATGGTAGGTGCTGCCTTTTTACTTTGATATTTGTGGTTGGGTGTTTATTCTTAAATGGGGACATATTTTGATTCTATAGTTTAATTCACAAAGTGAATATTCCATAGAATGCTCTAGTACAGGAGATTTTTATTTATTTTTTTTGCAGTAGTTTGGGAATATGTTATGAAATGTTCCTTTACACTGTGTGAAGATGTACCACTGTGATTGGTTTAATAAAGAGATGAATGGCCAATAGCTAAGCGGAAAGAGGTATAGGTGGACCTTTAGGCCAGAAAGAGAACTCCGAAAAGAAGGTGGAGTCACCAATAGAAGCAGAGGGAACAGACATGCAGGAGTCACCTGGCAACACATAGATGAATAAAAATGGGTTAATTTAATTTATAAGAGCGAATGGCACAAATCCAAGCTATAGGCTGAGATTTCATAATTAATAATATATCTCTGTGTCATTTTTTTGTGAGCTGGAAGTGCACTATCCCCAAATCTGTCTATAAGGATATAACATTGAACTGCATTCCACGTTCATTTAACAAACAGATATGGAGCTGCAATGACTGTTCTTGGCATCTGCTAACCAGTGTAGACATATGTATGTATATGTATATATGGTAGACTTGGGGCAGAGCAGGGAGAAGACAGTCTTCAGCTGATAATGGAATCAATCTTTGAAATAATTACCACCATGTGAAATTCTGTGGAGGAGAAAGACACTATATTATGAGAACACACAACTAAAGCACTTGACCTGACCTGGGGTAGAAAAATGGATTACAGAGATTTTTCTGTATGATAGAAAAGGAAGTCATTAGTCTCAGACAGCAGCTCAGAGTGAGGCTTGATTAGTGTCTTTAATTTGTAATTAAATGGGAGAAACTATAATTAAGCATGAATCAAAACCTTAAGTGATATAGCATGTTAATTTATTGTATGGGATAATCATTGTGGTAAGTGGTAATGCTTTGATAGCATAGTGTTGCTTCATTTGAATAGCAATATCTTGAATCACATGAAAAAAGGTTTGTCTTAATTATGACAAATTCATAAAAGTGTTGATTACTGTTTGCAAAATTTGCATACCTTAAATATTGTGGCTATTTATGGATAGAATTTTGTCTTTTTTGTCTCCTTAGACTGTCTGGAGTACAATGCAGGCACACAAAATCACAACGCACAGTTTGGCAATAAAGAGTATATTTCAGCCAACTTCCTCTTATACATCTTCTCCCCTAACTTGATAAAATTCCTTATATTATTCAGTGTTTTAAAAGTTTATTTATGGCATCAGTTTTGGATATAGATTCTGTGATACATAAAACAGTAGATTAATTGGCCCCAATGCGTTGTTTTGATACATTGTTTGACATTCACATCAGGTTCATGACATTAATATCCTCAAACATTTGTCATGTTTTTAATAGTAGAGTTTTACAAAATCCTATCTTAGTTTCAAAAGTAGACAATGCATCATTATTTTCTGTTGCCACTCTGCAATGCAATGGTACTCCACCCTGCACAACAATTGTAACTTTCCACCCTTTGATCCCCTTGCCCCGCCCCCTTCCTTCCTCTCCTCTTCTCTTCTTCTGGTGGGTGCCATTCCACTCTCAACTTCCTGGAGATATGTGTGGTATGTGTCTTTCTGTTGAATTTGTATAGTTCACCAGATTATACATTTACAAATTCTTCATTCATAAGTAGAAGGAATTAATATGCTAGCTTCAATTGAAGCTGTCTAGATGCTGATAAAGCAATCATAGTCAGGAGACTGTATGAGCATATAGTTTAGACACCTTAGTTAGTAGAAGAAAGTCAGAAAGACTAGTCTGTTACAGGAGAGTGCAACGGATGAGGATACTTCAGATAGAGGAATAAATAGAAAGTGGCATGCAACAGAGTGAAGGGGTATTGGTCTTCTACCAAGTGAGTCTGTGCAAAATGAGGAACTGTACGAAATGATAGATTGCTAAATTGGACTACAATGTAGCCTCCAAAGAAATGCTGGAAAAGAAATAATAATTAGAAAAGAACTTTGATTATGCCAAAGTAAAAAACTAAAATAGGGTTCCTTTGTGTAACTTTTTACAAAACTAACATAGATAGAATAAGAATATAATGAAATATATAATATAGGAAAACATAAGGTTTGGAGACAACGAAATCAAAGGAAAGACAAAAATGAGATCAGTACATGAATTACAAACTGGCAGCACAGATTCTGAAGTATTTGAACAGAGTTTAGAATTAAATATTATTTTTTATATTTTTTAAGACGGCAATTACATAACTTTATCTTCTTTTTCTTCCTTCCAAACCTTCCCGTGTGTGTGTATGTGTGTATACGTGTGTGTTGTGTGTATGTGGGTGAATACTACATGTGTGAGTATATGTGAGTGAATATTACGTGTGGGTTTGTGTGAATACTACATATATGTGGGTACCTTCAGAGACCAGAAGAGACTGTGGAATCTTCTGGAATTGGAGTTAGCGGTAGTTGTGACCTAAGAACCAAACTCTGATCCTACAGAAGAGCAGCAGTGTCGTTAACCACTGACCAGGAAGCTATCTCAAAACCCAGACTTTAAAAGTTTTGAAATGCTGGTGTGTTGGCTAGTTTTTATGTACAATTTATACAAACAAGGGTCATCTGGGAAGAAACATGTTAATTGATAAAAATGCCTCCAGAAGATTGGCCTGTAGGCAAGTCTTTACAGTATTTTCTTAATTTATGATTGATGTGGAAGGGCCCTAATTACTGTGGGCAGTGCCAGCCCTGGGTTGGTGGTTCTGGGTAGTAAAAGAAGGTTGAGAAAGCTTGAAGAGCAAGCCAATAAGCACTGTCTCTCTAGTGCTTCCTTTAATCCTTGCCTCGAAGTTTCTGACCTGCCATGGGTTCCTGCCCTGATTTTCCTGCATGATGAATTACAAGCCAGAAGTTGCAAGAAATCTTTTTTTCCCCCAAGTTGCTTTTGGCTATGAGGTTTTAACATGGCAATAATAATGTCAGCAATGGTGAGGAGAAAACAGATGGATCTCTATATTTCTAGGCTATCCTATTGGTGAGATATAAGACAGTGGAAGATTGTCTTAAAATAGAAAACAGAGATGACTTGAAGAACACTGCACAATTTCATCTTTTGATCTTCATATACTCACATGCACACACAGAAACACACACACAGAAACGCACACATACATACACATACAGACACACACGAAGATGATCTGATCATAAGAAAAGTACTTCTTGATGGCTCAGTGACTACATCATATTTAAATACCTGTGCTCTCTTACTTGAGATCTGTGCCTAATCTACTTGAATACTAAAACATAGAATAACTTTTTCCAATGAAATCCTCTGATACTCCACACAACACTTCTACTTGACATACTATAAAGAACTGGAACTGTATAAACCCTTTTAGAAATGTATAGTGAAAAATGTGACTTTTGGCCTTTGTGCTTGTAATTCCAACCAGATTATAATAAAACTTATTTTTTTCTTATGCCAAACTTCTGACCCTTAAGTACTAAAACTTGTGCACCAAATAATGGAAAAAGAAGCATTTCTTTACTTGGTTACAAATCTTATTTTGCCATGGGTTATGATTAGGAGCAAATGTCTTTCTAAAAGAGGATTTGTTTAAGAGAGATATTCTAACTCAATTATCTGGGAGCAAAAGGAACAAAAGAAAGCCATTATGGGAATGTCAGCAAATGAAGGAGACATGAAGTTTTGAGTTTTCAGTCCAATTAAAATTTAATGTCAGGTCTCTTCTCCTTGCCATTAATATTCTAACCTCTAAAAGGTAGAACCAACTGAAAAATATGATCTATAATAGAATATTCAAAAAAGGTCAGACTTCCAGGCTATATTCTTTATTACAGGTTAGGGGCAATTACTTGGCTGATAATGGTAACTGGTTACAAATATAATGTATAATAAAAAAAATCTCAGCTTTGCTGAACAGATGACAATTATAAAAATAGGAGCTGAGGAGAGGTGCTAGTCTGTGAAGTGCTTGTCACACAAAGATAATGGCCTGGTTGATTCCCTTGAAAACATAAGGATCTGTGTCCCATCCCCAGTACCTATGTGAAAGCTGGGCATGGCTGCAGTTTCTTGTAATTACAACATTGGTGAACAGAGAGAGGAATAGCACTGGAGTTCGCTGGCTTCCTGTCTAGCCCATCAGGTTCAGGCAGATATTGTGTCTCAAAAAAAAAGTTGTTGTATGATAGATGATGACATGTGACATTCACATTTAGCCTTCACTCAAGAGCTCATACATGCACATGTCCACACACATACACACATGCCAAATTAAAAAAGCATAAAATACATATAGACCATTCTCTTTGTAAAATTTATTGATATCAGTTCTCAAGTACATTTTTTTCTCTGTGGTGTGAAAAAAAAATAAAAACTTCTCTCTGATTTTAGATATTGTAGTCATGGATAAAAAATTTGAAGGCTAAAGTATGTTTCAATTGAACATGCTAGAGTTCACTATTCAAAAAATTTCTACTGAAACACATTGGTTATCAATCACCAACAACCCCAAAAGTAAAAAAAGGTAAAGTAGTTTACTTAAATCTCTCTCTCTTTTATCTATTTATAATCTCTATTATAAATTTACATGTGTACATGCATACAGATGTATACACATATCCTTGTATGAAACACATTAAAACACAATATAAAATTTGAATATTTAATATATCAGCATACGTTTATTGTTTCTTACAACTTTAACACATATAAATTACATCTTCATACATTCAATCTATGTGTAGGGATCTTTTATTAGTTTTCTAGATCTGCGCAACAAACGTTCTCAAAGTGGCCAAGTCAAAACAATGGAGTGTTTTACAGAGGGAAGCTGTAGTGTGACTTACTGAGTCACAATGTAAACCTTTTTATTCATGCATCTTTACTTACAAGTGTTCATTGCAGAGACATTGGTCTTCTTGATGCTGGGACCTCGCTGGAACTTCTCTTGGAGATCCTGCCCTGTGTTTCTCTGTGTTATGGAAATCCTACAGCCTTGAGTCTGCAGAACTGGTCCCTTCACATGCTCCAGCAGATCACAGATGGGGTGCATGTTGGGGTGAGTCAACTCAGAAACCCAGTTCTGGGCCTGGGTTGTTGCAGGGTTGGTCAGCCCACCAGCTCTCCCCCATTCTCACCATCAGGGGGAGCTCTTCTGAATTGTCCTGGTGAATTCACTACTTACAGGAATGATCCAGGAGCAGGGCCAGTTTTCCTGCTTTCATATCCTAAGGGTCTGATCTCCCACATCCACACCTTCAGGGTCAGCTCTCTACACAGGTCAGCTCAGCGCTGCATAGGAGCTACTCTCCTGAGTGCCACAGGGCATCGATGAGGGGCAGGACCGGCTCTCCCGCTCTGCTCTTATGATCTCAGGGCCTGTTCTTTCACCTGCCTCAGGCATTGATAGATGTGTGAATGTGTGTGTGTGTGTGTGTGTGTGTGTGTGTGATGCTACATGACAGGTGAGTAAATGGTTACAATGCTCACAATGCTCACCCATACCTCTATCAATGAAGTTGGCTCTATTATGCTGCCCCAGTGAGGTATAGAGCCTACCCTCCTGAGTATTGCAGCTGGTGGTGGGCAGAGCAGTTCTCCCAAGAGACTGAAATTTAAAGTCAAGGCCATTTTAATGTTAGAATGAGTTTCTTTGAAAGGTGCCAGGACAGTTTTCCTCCTTCTTCTTCTTCTTCTTCTTCTTCTTCTTCTTCTTCTTCTTCTTCTTCTTCTTCTTCTTCTTCTTCTTCCTGTGTCTGGTGATTGCCAGTGACTCTCTGTTCCTGGACTTGGGGCATAAAAACTCCTGTCTTCACCTTCCTTGATCATATCAGACAATAACTTGAGGCTTGATCATATTAGATTTAAGCCTCAAGTTATTGTCACTTCAAAACTCCATTTTATCTTCTTGATAGCAACATAGACTTCATTTCCACTGACATTAATATAGTTTTCATTAGCAGTAATTGCAGGTTGACTTTTATATATATGGGGCTGGCACAACTCAAAACAAAGCAGAGAAGATTGGAAAACAGATGTTTGTTTCATCTGTATAGATATTCCTGCAGATGACTTGTAGGCACACCTTTCTATAACAAAATCGAGCAAAACCAAAACCAAGCCAAAGCAAAACAAGATGGAAAAGCAGAAATCAAGTCTCCCCTCTGGGATTTTAATGCAACAACTGAAAATGAGTAGTATGTTATCAGTGTGCCATGTGCCACTACTCACCTCTCGGGTGTAACAGAATCTACTTAGGGCATTGACATTCTTTGTGACGTTCAATGACTGTCTCTCTGCCAGTCACTATGCTATGTCAGTCCACGTTGTTCAAGGCAGGAGAGGAAGGAGGCAGACATATCTGTGTTGGCTTCAGCATATGATTCCCCCTCCCCCAGCTAATCAGAGTATGCAATGTAAAGGCTGGGACACATTCATTTCCCTTTTATGATTGAACAAGCCATAAAATGGGATTTGAAGCTTTCTTGGTATTTCCTGGAGAGTCATTCTCCATCAATTTCACTTAATCATAATTGGCAGAATCAGCAATCTTCCTGAGAGGAAATGCTTGTGATTTTATATTTTATCCAAGGTCAAGGAAAATTAACAGCCACCTCCTTCACTTTCAGAATCTGCAGCTTTAAGGTGTATACATTAACTTGTTAGGTAGGGAGAGCTTCTGTGAAGACACAGATTCTCAAGCAAAATTTAAGTGCACACACAGACACATGGAGGAGAAAGAGAGAGAGAGAGAGAGAGAGAGAGAGAGAGAGAGAGAGAGAGAGAGAGAGAGAGAGAGAGAGAGAGTCAAATTATTATGGTCATCACCATTGAAGTTAAATATTGCAGTCACTGAAATATTATTATTAAAATTCTCTTTCTCCCCAATGCTTTTATTTTGAGGTACAACAGCAAATATGAGCCAAGAAAAGGCAGACTGCTTTGGTTAGGTGACTCCATCTTGTTACTGTGAAATATTTCCAGATATACATAGTACATGATAATTAGCAAAAATCAGGGTGGGAGCAATTATCATGAATTAAAAAAGCTTGCAAGTGTTTTTAGCTGTTACTGCATTTCTTAAAACCAAAGAGGATATTCCTGATCAATATTCATAAATAAATAAACAGCTTTTTGGAGAACCTGGCACTCACACTCTTATTTAAGAATTTAGCCAGGAAGGGTATTGAGCATATTTCATTGTTCTCATTCATATATATATTTATGTATTTTTTTCTGGATCTCCAATTAGTTTTAGTCAACTAAGTGTATGTAATAAATTTATTTTTTTTAAAATAAAGTCTCATTTTTTATCCATGTATCCCCTTGTTCAAATTCCCTTCCCCTTCTGCCCCTCCCAGTTACTCTCTCTTCTCCCATCTCCTTTTCTCCTTCCCAGCAAGGGCAGGAGGTCCCAAGGTTCCAAGGTCCCAAGGTGGTTTAGTTCAGCATCCACTCCAGGAAAGTCCAATGTCTCAGCCGTTAAAGGCTAGGCTCACAACCAAAAATAAGATATGTTTTTATCTGATTTCTTATGCTTAGTCATTGGTATCAGTACACAGAAGGGAGTACTGACATTCAGAAATTCCATGTCGGGAAGAGGCAGAGACTTCTTTTTTCACAACTGAGTATTCAGAATATTCTAGAATCCCTGACTTTACCATGGCTGCACAATTCAGCAGTTGACAAAGTAGTGACACTGCACAATAATCCAGTCCTGTAGGAGACTCTGAGATACCAACAGTGTCTCATTTCTTTGACAAATTTGTTAGATTTTAGCCAAGGAGATTCTGAATTCCACAGGGGAGTGCAGAATATAGATAATGGGGGTAGCAATAATTATAAACTATTTGCTATTTTAAGGCTAAATACTGTTTTCTTTATTCCTTTTCATGGCTGACTTTATACAGTGTCAGTTTGCAAGAGGTCACTATGCAGGGAGTGAAACCATTTTTTTTTTTTTGTAAAGTAACTAGGATAATTTATATTTCAAATAAACAGAAAACTGATGGGAACCAGTGATCTATGGGGTGTTGTAGCATCTTAGATATGCTTCATGCAACATTCTGCTTCACTGTGTATTTATTGGACCATATTAGATGGTCTTATGCTTTCCGATTTAGATGCAGCTTTGGAAACTATAGCCTGTTCAGAGAGCAATTATAAATTACAAAATAAGGATAAAGAAGATCCTCAGTAAATGTATTCTGCCTATGCTCCTTGTGAGATGGTGGTGGGAATCCTAGAAAAAGATCATCTGGAAATGGGTCTGGGTACTCAGTAGACAATGAAGTTATTTGGTCGCTTTAATGCAAGGGTTTTAAATCTGAATTCACTTACTGTGCGATAACCAAGTGCTCATATCAGAAAGTGTTTTCCTGCAGTCAGCAAAAGGATAGCATTACCTCCAACCTTTTCTGCAAAGGGCTCGAGTTGCCTATGAAGACAAATTCCTTTTCATCCCTAAGGTGATTAATGCAAAGTCTAACTTCAGGGTGACTGAGGCAAGTGTTCACTCCTCCAGTCTGAGACCCATTTCTCCAGAGAAAAGGAATAAGAGTGAGGTTGTGTATTAGAATTGGAAGGGCAGAAAGTATTGTCTGCAGGACCAGGTAGATCACTGTGTTCATTTGCGGGCGGAGTATATGCACATCAGATGCTGTGCACAGCTTTGTATCGGTAACCTGTGCCAATTTCAGCTTAAGTGTGATTTTGATCCAGAAGAATAATTTTCACACTCCCTCCCCATCAGTCACAAACTGACCTTTTTTTTTTAGCTTCTTTCCATCCATATTGTAAGCCTCCTCTTTCCCATTGCTCTCTCTATGTGCTGGGATCCATACATGTTCAGGACACTTACAGAAGCTATTGTAGTGTGAAGCATAAAGCAATTACTATCAAAGTCAGATTCATTTACAGGAAACAGACAACCCAGGAATCAGTATGCTATGCACCTTTCCTCCCCTGGAGGCTAATGGGACGACTTGTCCAGGTATTTTCCATGGATGAAGAGTGGTATATAGAATGCCAAACATCTAAAACGATGACAGTTAACACCGTGAGTGCTTGAGTTCTGTTTATGATATGGTGCTTGTTAGTAATGGCGCCTGTTTTCTCTCCTACGTATCCTAGTCCAAATATTTACAGGGCTATCAAGAGCTATTAGAACACAAATAAAGAAATATAAAATATCTTGGAGTTAATAACCAAACTAAAACACAGTTAAATAAATTATAGTTTGTTATTAAATTTTATCAAACAAAATTTCGTAACAAGAACTTATTTTTAATATGAGGATGTAGTTTATACATTTTTCTTTTACCTTTTTTTTTTTAAAAAAAGAATTGAAAACAGATTCTTGTCTCAGTTTTCTCTCCCTCCACTTCCCCCTGCTCCCCACTATCTGCTCTCCCCTCTCATCCAGATGCACCCCACTCTGTTTTCTCTTAGGAGAGTAGGCCAAACAAGATACAAGACAAGGCAAAGCTCCTGTATTGAGGCTGGAAAAGGCAACCTGATATAGGGAAAAGAGTCCCAAGTGCAGGCCAAAGAGTCAGAGACACAGCTACTCTCGCTGTTAGAAGTCCCACACAACTACCAAGCTGACAGCTGTAACATGCATGCAGAGGACCTGATGCAGACCCACAAAGGTCCCCTTTTTTTGCCACTCTGAGCTCTGTGTGTCAATGTGAGCCCTCATTAGTTGATACAGTGGAACACATTCTCCTGGTGTCCTCTACCTTTTCTGATGTCTATGGTCTTGTCCTCCTCCTCCTCAAGGTTAGTTTCCTGATCACCAAGGGCAGGGACTGAATCTCTATCTGCATAGTGTCTGGTTGTGACTCTGCAACCACTCCTGATGAGAAAGGAAGCCTTTCTAAAGATGATTGGAAAATGCACCAAAGTCCTCATACAAAAGAGACTAGAACATAGGCATGAAGGTTCTATGCAGGAACCAACTCAACCTCTCTATGTTTAAAGAGTTATATGGATGCTGTCCTTGGCAGTGGGGTCCAACTGTCAGCTTTTAGAGAGTGACTTTCTGTTCTAGTATCAGTCCAGATTGTTTGGAGATCTCCACAGAATGCTCTTGGTCAACAACTCAGCTGAATGCAATCCAGTCCCACTACTGGATGCCTTGCCTATCTGCAAAAGGAGGACTGCGCACCCTCCATGACTAGGAGTCCTTACTGGGTCACCCTCATATATTCTTGGAAATTGTCACTGCATTAGGTCTCTACCACCCAATGTCTTTGAGCTTTCTTTTTCCCTACTCTCTTTATTCCATCTTTTTCACCCCACCCATTTAATCTTCCCCCCCCACCATCCCCACTCTTTCTCAGTACTTCATAGACCAGGCCAGTCACATTTGATTTCTTTGAGTTTGAGGCAGGCCTGATCTACAAAGTCAGTTTAGGACAGCCACAGGTACATAGTGAGACTTTAAAAAAAAAATCCCATAAACCAAAACCCAAAACAACAACAACAACAAAAACCAAGCTCCTCAGAACAAGAGTGTAGGAAAATGCACATGAGTAAGCAGAGCTTCTCCATGGCCATTACTTCTGTTCTTGCCTCCAGATTCCTGCTTCAACTTCCCTCAATGATGGATTGTGACCTGGAAGTGTAAAATAAACTAAATATTTTCCTTCTCATACTGCTTTTGGTAATGGTTTTTATCAAAGCAACACTAAGCCAAACTAGAACAACCTAGTGTTTTGTGGATGGGTTGCTGTACTGGATTAGCTTCAAAAGCAGAACTCAACATGGGCTGAGTTTATTGTGGAGTGACACATTCGAAGGTTGTTGGTTCAGTGATTAGAACTGGGTGAGCCTTCAGTAATCAACTCAGTGTCATGTCTATGAAATGAAAATGGAGAGAGAATCATGTTGGGGGAAGAACATCAGGTTGTCCAATATACCTATTATACCTCAGTTCACTGTGCAGAAAGAGCCAAAGACCACCTAATAGAAACATCAATGAGAAACCCTCTTCTGAGTGGTTAGTGAAGACTACCCATGAGAGTCTCAAAACATACAGCCTATTTCTATTGTCCTTGGTGAGTTCCCAAGAGGGGAAAAGTAGGTTCCTATTGCTGAAAACACAATGTACTCCAGAAACAGTGCCAAGAGACCTCTGAGCTGGCAGTGATTAATCTGAATTCTCCCTTCCCAAGGACTAGCTTTCATGGTGACTTACAACTCAAGGTTATGAGGGGAAGTCAGGGCAGGAACTCAGCCAGCTAGTAGTCATGACATATCCTCTGCCATGAACAGATAAACAATAATAAACACATGCTAACTGCTTGCTTCATTCATAGAATTTAGATTCCAGAGTAGGAAATGGTACAGCTCACATTAAGACAATTACCTCAGACATGTCCACAGGCCAGTTTGATCTAGGCAATCCCTCAATTGAGACTCTTTTCTCATGTGGTTCTAGCTTGTGCTATGATATCAGTTAAGCTAATCAGCTCAGGCATATGCTATGAAGGCAGGTAGAGGTCTGAGTGGCAATGAACATTTGTCCAACTGCATTTAGTTATCCCATCTAGGTGAACAGCACTGGCAACCCTGATAGATGAAGGAACATGTGCTGTCCAGATGGCCACTCTTCTAGTTTTACAGCATACTATTCTGCAGAAGCTACTGACCATAGTCACGTGGACAGATCAAAGAGATCAATAGAGTCATGTAGCAGTTCAGCCCATTCCCAGTCAAATTGTGATCTTCAGATTCATGATTTAAGTACATTTTTTTGTTTTAAGTCTGTGTATAAAATGCTTAATAAATCACTGTCAAAGCAGACATTGTGTATTGTTTCAAATTTTATGATGTTTGTTGCACCAATTCAGACTGTAAGAAAAGACACTCTGAGCCAAATATCGGGGAAAGGCTGAAATATCAGAGAGAGGAAGCACCACAGTCAGTTCTCACCCAGCTGTCTTGTAATTTCCTCAGCCTTACTCCTGGTCGCTTCTGCTGGTCACTTCTGCCAGTCGCTTCTGCATCTGCTGGGTTCCTAAGAAACCTTAATATACCTTTCTCATCAGCTGTATCCCATTCAGGTTAGGATTAAAGGTGTGAACTACTTATTCTATTTGTAGCTAGCCTTGAACTCACAGAAAGAGGAAGTTCTGTCTCTGGAATTATGGGATTAAGGGTGTAGGTCTCTCCTGGCTTTCCCTGTGCTGGCATTAAAAGTGTGTGCTGTTGAATCCCAGCTGTTTGTCCATGTATTCAAAGATCAAGAAATTCCTTAGCTGTCTGCCTAGGTTTTGACTGTGTGCTGTCTCTCCAATATTTCAGGTTTTATTAAATATGTAATATATCAGCACAGATGTTTATGTTACTCCTTTGCTCAAAACTAAAGCCAGCAGCCTTCAGGTAGTCTTCAAGTCCATGTGTGTTCTGGAGCCGTCTGACCTCATTCCTAGTCACTTTCCTATGCTCAGGTCTTCCAAATGCACCAATGTCCTGCTATTTGTCAAGCCCAAGGGTCACATTTCCCGTAAATGCCTTTCATTGGCTTTTCTTTCTGAGTGGAACATTCTATAGCACATCCCACTGCCCACATCTTATTTCCACGAAATCTTTGTTAACCTTCTACCAAACCCCTCAAAAGTTGACTCTTCACTCAACACTTCAATATACCTACTTGTTTACATTTCATTCTTAGAGATAAACAGTATTTCCTTCACTTACCAATGATGTTTATCATACCCTTTCCCACATAGGACTATACAAATGCCATGTCTCACTGTACTCTTTTGTAACCATATAATAATTCATGACACAGATTAGATCCAAAATAAGTATTTAAGTGAATATATAATGGAAGGAAGGAGGAGTAAGATAATACTACATTTCCAAGAAGTTTTGGTCATGTAAGAGGCATCATGCTGTAATTTTAGTTTAGAGAAATAAAATTTAAAGGAAAAAAATTTCATGGTAGTTCACCCTTCCAGTGTGTGTGTGTGTGTGTGTGTGTGTGTGAGTGTGTGTGTGTGTGTAGATATTAAAGAATTAGCATAATTATAGAATGAGCCTGTGGATATTGAAAATGACAGGAATTATGTCCCCCAGTCTGCTCATTAGAAAGAATAAAAACAAAAGTAAGGGTACATTAATGCTTTTAAACTGTAAAATGAGTAGGTGATTTAAAAGGTCAAACTGATTATCTTCTAAATATTCCTTTCTCTATAAAATATGCCATATTTGTATGAATGATATTGTACTTTACATTGTGTGACCTCTATGCTCATCACAGACAGCCACAGTACATTCTGTAATTTGATGTTCCATAAACCACGGTGAAATGGTCTCTTTATAAAAAAAAGTTTGAAAGTAAAATTATGCTTTGCCACTCTTCTTAATTCTTAGTAAACACACCATTCATCTTTTTGATACCTTGAGTATATTATCTTTTATAGAATTTGTAAAGGTCAGAGAAGACAATTTCCTTTTTAAATAGATGCATACGAACTTCTCATATTTGATTTGTCTGAAGATGAAGCTTTAAATGTTTTTTCCCTCCCTCTGTCTTCACTGTTAATGAAAGAGAAAAGTCATAACCTAGACAACCTGTCCTTAGATGCTCAGCATATTTTGTTTGTCTTTCATAATATGAATGATCTGAATCACTTTAACATGATCACAATGACATATAGGCATGCTGATTTCTGTGAAGAATGCTATGCTACAAAAACCTTGGACTGAAACTCTCCATAAGCAAAGGTTTATGACAGCAGCATTCATATGTGCTTTCTTACATTCATTCATCTGTGTAATGGAAAATTCCAGCATACTCAATATCCAGTAGGCTCTTAGTTGACTATTGCTGGGCAATATTAATGCAACATATAGATATTTTTCTTGAGATGATAGTTCAGCAATAAATCAAGCATTTAAACATTGTATCTGGTATGAAAGAAGCCCCTATGGAAGTATTCTAATACTGAACAAACAAAGCAAAATATTCCTTTATTATTCCATATTATCAGTTATCTCAAAATTCTGTACTAAACTCAGTTGTATTTAACATTAGAGATGAAAGATATTTTCTTTTCATTCTTTTTCTCTCCCTCTTTTCTTTTTACTTAAATGTAGCATGAGGTGTCTTTGGTTAAATGGGTAGGAAGCATGAATGATCTGAGGTCTCATTTTTGTTTGTTTCTGCAAGGACAAATGCCATAAACTGTAGAGGTTGGAGATTTGACTTCTCTGCATGCATGCTTAAGTGAAGCATAAATTCTTATAATAAGACTACCACAAATGTCTTCTATGCATTTATAACAATGCAAACTGCTGTCCATGTCCTGAGATCTGAGATACTATTTTCTTACTTAAAAATAGCTTGAAAATTTATTTTTTTTTTCATTGAGCTTGGCATTTGTGTATGGGATTGTGTAATTTTATTAATTATATTAGCATCAATTGTCATACGTTCAACATTGGTGGTCATGGCTAATCATTTTCTTTAAGCTTGAAAATCTATCTGAGTATTGAGTATTGTTGAGGTGAGGCAATGTACTACCGTCCATCTTCTAAGTTGAACAGAAGGGATCTTAAGAGACAGAAATGTACTAAAAATACATTTGTAACTGAATGTAGGTTGGAGAAGAAAATACACTGGATTACTTAAGGGTAGTGTTTATCTTTATGGACAAAGATAAGATCAGATTTTCCTCACAGAGAATGTATAGAGGAGCATACCAATATATTCTTGAGACGATTTTAACTTGTGTTGCTCAGGCAGAGAGCATTAAGACATATACATGACTTTACATAGAAGTTGGATCACAGAATTCATATTGGATAATTTGGAAACTTAAAATTAGGATTAAATAATGCAATGTAAGGATTTGCTTAAAACATACAAAGTTCTCATGTGCAAAGTTAAACTACAAAAGAAATATTCAAGAGCATAACCTCATCTTTGTTTAAAATGATCATTTGAATATGACTTAAGACACTGTGTGTTAAAATTGTGTTTTAATCTTGTGGTTAAAGATGAAAATATACTACATATCTATCTACACAAATATATGAAAGTTACATAGAAAGGTAGAAATCACTTGACAAATTTTGCATTATTTTCAATGTAAAAAATACAAACAGGAGACAATCTAGAAAGAAAAATTAAGGATCATTTTATAAGGAGTTTATTAGGACTGATGGGTTAATATCTCACTTCATGGGCTGTATTAATTTTCCTGGTATGTGGCAGAGAGTGATAAACAAATTATTGGGACATATTTCAAACAGAATAACATGGAAAAATTCATTAGCTTCTTTTGGCCTTAAGCTATCAATACTTCTACCTGTGATTAATGATCCTTTCTATTTGTCCTGAGCCTTAGAAATAGGAAGAACTTTGTAGAGGAGACTTTATATTTTTTCTAATTTTAGGCCTTGAAAAAATACTCCTGTTTATGGGTTAATTTTCTTAACCCAAGAGATTTCTTTGTCAGCATATATAATGAAAAATTGTTTTCAGCTAGAAAATTTTAAAGTAGAATGATTAAAACTTGAATGTATTTTCACAATTCTAAACCAAATATTAGCTGGATGTAGTGGCATATATCTTTAAACTCAGCACTTAGGAGGCAGAGGCAAGAAGAGCTTTTTGAATTCAAGGTCTGCTTTTCAACACAGCAAGTTGTAGTCTGTGTTAATAAGATTTTGTCTCAAAAATTGTTTGTATTGTGTTCTAATATCATAAAATACATTTTCTATATAATGCCCATTATATATTTTATATGCATTTTTATTATAAATTTACATATATATTATATATGTACATACATTATATAAATACAGATTTATATAAATATAAAAGTTCATGTATAACATCAGCATATGTAAATATACACAAAATTTATACATATAAGCCATAAATGCATACAAACACATTAAAAATGGCTAGTAACAGAATCATATTTCAGGTCACAGACTGTCATAGTAAGAACATGAGGCTTTAATCTGACAATCATGGATCCAGTCTGTCTGTCATATGGACTCTGTAACCTTAGAGAAATGACTCATTTTCTTTGAGTTCCATACTCGCTGAATCTAATGAAACTGATAAGGAATTATTCAATGTGGTGTAGTAGGTATCAAGCCTGAAAAGCTGCCAATAAGTCATGAGGACATACAGTGTCATGGCTCTCAGTTATTATTGAGCCTGTATTCTGTGGTGTTTTGATACATTACACAAGACTTTAGTTGGTGTATCTTACAGTACTTTCTTATATAACCATATTCCATGAAAAACACGATTCCCCCTTCTGATGTTTCCAAAGCATTAGGGGGACCTCAGTATGGAAGCAGGAAAAATGAGATAGTGTTTTCCCAGGTGAGCTCTGTTTGCTGGTGATAAGCAGAGGCTCCTTTAAGAGAGGCTTCCTGACTCAGTGTTAGTGGTCAAAATGGAGAGGCTCTATTAAAAAGCCTGCTGCCAAACACTTAAATGGTGTTTATGAGTAGTGAGTGGCAGTGTTCTACGTGGTGTCAGTGTGGAGTCTAAAATTTTGCAGAGTTGGAGTGGTAAACGTGCCTTCTGCCAGTACTTCTGCCGTGAAGCTAAGCTCTCACAGATCAAGGAGCTAGGTTAATTTTAGTTTAAGAGTTAGATAGTAACTGCTTGAGCTACTGGCCCAACAGTTAATATAATATTAAGCCTCTGAGTCAATTATTTGGGAAGTGGTTGATGGGTATTTGAAAGTTTCTGATAGGACAGAAACTTCTGGTCACAAATGGTGCCCAGTGTTACTATCCAACAGTTACTATCTAGCTCTTAAGCTTAAATTAACCTATAATTCTTAACTATGTTTAGCCACATGGCTTAGTACCTTTGCTTAGGTCCAACATTCTCATCTTGCTTCTTTTGTATCTGGTCGGTATCTGTTTGCTCTGCACTTCCTCTTCCCAAAATTCTCCTAGGATGGTTGCCCTGCCTATACTTCCTGCCAGGCTACTGACCAATCAGTGGTTTTATTAAATAAATATGAGTGATAAATCTTTACAGTGTACAAGAGCAAGAGCATTATCCCACATGACTGGAGGTGAGATTCACAGAATATAAAAAACAAACAAAAACAAAACAACAGCCTGTGTTGACATGGCAACTTGCCTGTAAAACCAGCACTCTGGAGGTAGAGACAAGGATTTCCAGGGCAAGCAGACTAGGTAGATTATATAAGTCAATAAAATTTGGGATCAGTGAAAGACCTTGTTTTGATAAATAAAGTGGTGAGCAATCAAGGAAGATACTCAACATTAACCTTGGGCCATTACACAATGCATACACATACATATGCAAGCATGCCTGCACATCCCACACTCAAGTTGTAAAATTCTTTATCTCTAGTTACTTCCCTACTTTTTCTGACATCTTGAAAAATTTGAATCTTTTTTTATTTTCTCTTGGTGAATTAAACATTTACGGAGGTGTTTTGCTATTGTTGATTGAAAACATAAAATATATTCATTTAAGGTAAAATTTGACAAAATTAATTTCTTTTCTATTATCTCTTAGTCTGCCTCTATCTCCCCCATTCACTTCTCTTTCTGATATTTGTAAATTGACAAAAGCAATTACTTGGCCATTTCTTTTTAGCTCCTCTTGATTCTGAACTAGTCTTTCCTCAACTAAGTGGGGGGGTACTCTATATTCTATTAAGTCCTAAGTAGATTGAAAATTTTTATAGAATGAGAAAACAAAACTTAAACTACAGAATATATATATATATGTAAGGCTATCTAGAAATCATTAAACAATTCCAAAATAATCTCAGTGTATAAATTAATGCAGTTGAGAATTTAATCCTACATTGCATTCAAGGCAAGTGAAGACCCTGTCCAAAACTTCAAGAGGACAGATGGTTTCTATGTGTCAACATGAGGGACTGAAAACCTTCCTTGCCTAGTATTAAAGCGTCTCTATCTTTTTGTGTATTGCTTTAAATAAGCGAGATCATTAACACATACAAAGTGAGGATTTGACTGAGAACTCCAAGTCCCTCATGGAGAAGAGATGTTAAAGGGATGCAATAACCACTCATTGTAATTTAGCAGGAAGAAGAGAGAAGACAGAAATATGGTAAAGAAGTCAGAATGGTGGTGGACATCCTTGATTGTGGAGAGTTGGGAAGATATAGTTATAAATGCATGAAGGTTTAATCTAATTAATCTTATTTTGGGGTAAGAATCTGAAAGATCAGAGAACAGAGAGCAGCCACAGTCTCTACCTCTACCATTTCTATGTCCAAAACAGGCAGAGATCTTCTCTTGAGCCCACCTTACTACTTCTTGTCTCCTCTCTATGTACAGTCCTCCAAACCTCTATGGTTAATTTAGGTCAGCTAGTGGCTAGTTCTGTCCTCTGACTCCAAGCCAGCTTTATTTGAACATAATCAAAATATCATACAATAGATACAAGATGGGACATGCAAGAAGAGCTTGAATTGGATAATAATCCAGGACACCTGAAGACAGTCCAAGAATGATGAGCCAGAGTCACAATGTGACAACCAATGCTTAGAGAAGTTTCTCTTTTCTCTCTTTTTGAGGTGAGAAAAATGTTAGACTATCAGTATTCAGTTGTCCAACTCTGTCATTTGTGTTCACACTAGAGAAACATGGAAGCCACATGGTTATTTTGTTTAGGGACTGATACAATAGAGTTGAAGTGTAGAGATATGCTTTCTACTGATTAATACAAGTACATAGCACTCAATTACTGCATTGTTAAGTTTGAATAGTGAGGCTGTTGAAGAGACAGATTCTAAAAGGTCATTTTCAGGCACAGATGCACTTATCTTAGGAGTCTATCCCAGGATCTAGTTTATCAAATTTTTGTCCCTATTGTAATTTCACATTGAGACAAAAATGAAAGGCACATTAGTCAGCTGCTGTTAGACTGTATCACAAATAACCACACAAAACCAGATTTTATTGAGCACAAAGCCACGTAGTAGTGGCCTCTCTCACTTACATCTTTAAGTACTTCATATTCCACAAATATCCTTCTCCTATTCATTTTCTCTTTAGAATACTGGGTTTCTTTTTGAATAAGAATAAAGATGTTTTTAATGAATTTCATTTTTTCCAAATGCATTATATCAAATATTATTTTAGTTGATGTTTAGATAAATATATAAGTTTAAAGATAGTATTAGTACAAATCTGGGTTTACTACCAATCTATCTGTGTAGTATTGAAAGATAATAACACAATTACATTACAGACAAACTTGAATTAATCTTCTCTAGCCTGGCCAAAGTCCCTACATTCCATATGGACATATCATGCAAGGCTGTTTTTGCAGCCTTTCTCAAAATGGTCCTGTTAAATGAGGCCTTAATTTTGTTTGGAAGCTAATATTAATTGTTCTGAAAAATGTGGATTAAATGTTTAAATAAAAGTTTATTTGCTAAATTTAGCAGGAAAAAGTAGCAAAACTGGGCTTGGTTAACATGCATTTATTCAAAGTCATTGAAATTTGAATTGCTTTGCAACTGATTATGAAATAAAATATATTTTTTTATATTTGGATCAAAGATTTGTGTCTTGCATATGTTTGGAATCTGCTGAAGTAGATGCTTAGTCAGCCAGCCTTCCCAACCAAATGAATCATTTGTTTGCTTCATTTCTCCTGAAGACCTGTCCCTCTTGTAGCAGATGGGATACTCACAGGATTCCATTCCTATAGCAACACCAGCTGCATTGGCAACCAGTGCTCTATGGATTTCTGAAAAGCTTATAAGACCATTGCAATCTGAAAAACCCCTCCTTCTAACACTGGGATCCCTGCTGATGCCATTTGGATAATGTCTTGTTTGACCAGAATCTTGGAAATTGCTATCTTGCACATAACTTAAACTATAAAATTAGAATTATATGTGCTGCATAGATATACTTTCTCTAGATTTCTTCCTCTAACTTGTATGATCTAAGTATTTGACTTATATTATACAAAACTATCTGCCATAGATAGGTATACACCTCAAACTTCACGGTTGAAGAAGATTAAAGTCATGTTGCTTATTAGATTAGACCTTCTCTAAAATCTTGGGCTAAGGTAGAAGTTTTCCATGAAGTAAGCTAATTGGTGAGTACAGAGTAGGTTCTAAAACAATCCTGCAACATCCTCTCTTCCATGTACCTAGCCATAATTTTAATAATACTTTCAAGGTGTCTTTTGGCAAATCCATCAGTAGTCTTCCTGATTTCGAAAATAGGAGTGCAGTCATATCTTTGGCCACACATTATATAAACATTGGTGATAATTCAAATTTTATCTGGCAACTGGCTTAAAGAGATTTAGCAGCGGTTCTTGTTTTAGGTTTAGTCTGCTGGTAACATCCTTATGAAGTTTAAATAAAAGTTTAAAATTTGGGGAGTATACTGGTAAGAATAACTAGTGTAACTGGTGAGCATATCAAAATATCCGGCAAGTATTAGTATAGTGATGAACTGAGTATGTGGAGCAACCCTGATTTGGTACCAAGATAGGCTTCAATTTTCAATAATACCAACATTGCCCAGGTCTTACACCCTTTTCTCATTCTCTCAAGCTTTCCTGAGCTAGTCTAGTCAAAATGGTGCTCACAGAGAATCAGTAGAGAAGCAAGGTATATTTCTATGATTGAATATTCATGGCTACTATTGTCCCAGAGGGACTAGATGCATGAAAGAAAATAGGTCATGTGGAAGCTTAGAGAAACCATTCGCTGCTGTCACTGGAAAGATTTTGCTCACCTAAACCAGTAAATTATATATTTAGAGGTTTTCAAGAGTAAACCCTGTCTGAAAGCTAATTTGTATGTCTTAGTTTAAGCTCACATCCAGGCTACAACAGTGCTCTGTAGTGAAAAGGGGTCTATCAATCAGAGTCTGCATGCAATTCTAGGCACATACTAGCTTTGTATTCTACAGCCTACATGTCCAAGCTGTCAAAGGGATCATCATTTTCCCTACGTTTTGTGTCAGATAAACACAGCTTTCATGTCACACACTTAGTACAGTGTGATTGCATGTGGCTGCAGTGAGAATTCCTTTTTTATAGAGTGGAACTACAGTATAACAAGATACCCAAAATGCTATAAATGAGCATCAGGGCTACTTTGGACTCACTCCAAGGAGGTTTGGAGTTCTTGGAAATGTTCACAAAGGTACTCATTATAACAAGGTCTTGTTTGTAGCACAGCTCATGAATGTGGGGCTTGTGGATAACGTTACAGGGAAGCTCTGTTTTGCAAGAATGCAATTCCTTGCCAGAGAGCCGAGTCTGCTCCCCATACGTGCATTCCGTATGCTGCCAGCTGTTCTGTTATTATCATTTGCAGTCTGCAGGCTGGTTACACTCTCGAGTGGGTTTTTCTGAGGCGAAAGAAAACCAGGGACACCTGCAGCAGATTTCAGGTCTTTCCTTGCAGCCGAGGCTTTCTCCTCATTCCTGGGCTGTCCGTGGGGTTATGGTCTGTCTATTTCTATTTATTTTTTCTTTCTTATTAACATTGTTTTTGAGAATTGAGTGCATGAACATTGTATACCAATATCTCTACTAACTACCTATATCTCCTTACTCCTTCTCAGACTCATGATGACCTCCCATAATTATAATTGTTACACACACTCTCTTTCTCTCCCCTCTCTTTTACACACACCTCTCCCCCCTTTCAGAGACAGAGAGAAACAGAAACAGAGAGATACTATACACACACATTTATACATATGAATATATAAGTACATATGCATTTAGAGTTGCTCCTATGTATATTTGGAGCTGACTCCTTGGGATTGGAAAACCAACCAGGAGGAAGTACTTTTCTTGTCTCTCCAGCATCCTGCCCTTACCCTCGCATCCTCCCCCATGTTTAGAGTGTGCTGTTTGCTGAGAGCTCCTGCTGACTTCTGCTCTTGCTCAGTGGCCATGGCCTCCAGTCTTCCTCTAATTTACATGGCTTTTTATCCAGCTGTGACTCGGAACAGAGGTTGACTCATGCACTTTTCCATCTAGCTGTACCCTCTCTGTCCTGTTAGCAAGACACTCAATTCTGTTCCCACACATCACTGAGAACATTTAGACTTTGAATAATGGAAACAATGAATACCAACTCCGGTTGCACTTTGAAATCTTGAGCGTTGGAGTCCAATTATCATGTGTGCTTACTGTATCATTAGAGCTTATTTTTCTCAATGAAGGCTTCATGAGCTGGTGACTAAATTCATTATTCTGAGTCTCTCTCACTATCATCAACATATTAGTCACTTAAAACTTTTCGGTGAATCAGAAGAGAATTACTGGTAGCTGAGGAATTGTAATTATGTCCTTTCAAAGGTCCTTGAGAATAAATGGATAGGACTTTTTTCCTGATTATATTTGTAAATTATAATGTAATGACTTAGTTTCTCAGTTTTGGAGAGTGTACATTTCTAAGGATTAGAGTTTGTAGAAACACAAAATTTGAGTCTGATTGGTCATATGTTTTTAGTTTCATATGCATGATTTGATATTATTACTAACATTTCATTTATTCTTAATATAGGATTTTGTGTTGGAAAATATGTCAGGATTGGAGAAAACACTAAAAATTATTTAGAGTGAACATAAGAAAAATGGAAACAATCTCCTATATGAAAATGAAAAACAAAACCTTTAAGTACTTTGTTTCCTTTGGGCTAGAAAATTAGGTGGTTATAATTATTGAAGTGATGGGGTGATCCAAGTTCCTCTTAGAGATTTCTTGTCATCAGTCATCTTACCTCTGTTAGGGTTCCATGATTTCCATTTAATTTCCCTGTAGAATTCACTGGTTATCATATATATGTATATATATTTTATATTTTTATACCTCTCTTGTCTTCAGCATTCAGGATCAATTATATTCCAATATAGTAGATTTTGTCCTAACTTGCAACTCAATGGTACAAGAAATATCAGTTACAGTTGTATGGATTTCAATATGTGAACCATTCTTTTTCTGGTGCTATGACAAGCAAATAAGCATTGTTTAATGTCATGACAATAAAATAAACAAATATGACTATCAGATGACTGGCGTTACTGGTGGGAGGAATTATTCTTACTGCCATTTCTTCCCTTCTAATCCATTCATTAGGATCATGTTTAAGCACCATTTTTGGAGCAGCCTGATGAGTTTTCAAAGACCACCCAGATAGTATAGTAAGTGAGTCTTTGAGAAAATATGAAATATTCTTTCAAGCATCCTCTATTGGTTTAAGAGAGTGTGTAACAGCAACAGGGAATTTAAATATAATGGGTCCATTCACTGCCAAGTCTCATTTATTTTTGTGTAAGGTATTCTTTGACTAGAATCCATACCATATTGAAGACCATTCCATATGCTTATGCTCACAGATGTGATACTGAAAGAAGCTCCATGGCTAAGACGCACAAATCCACAAACACCATAACTGTATATTATAGGAAAAAGAAATTGTAATCCTTTTCATAATAGAAGGAAAAGATATGACACTGTTCTCCAACTCTCTAGAACCCTAACAAATGAGAATGACACACACATACAGAAACACAGACACACAGATACACACATAGACACACACACAGAGAAAGAGAGAGAGAGAGAGAGAGAGAGAGAGAGAGAGAGAGAGAGAGAGAGAGATATTAATGCTACTCATAGTCTGAATTTTGCTATCTAATGTTGGGAGGAATAACTTAGTAGGGACTGTAGGTATAGCCTTGGTGTATAGAGAACTTTGGAGCTGCTGTAGGAGTGGTTGCTATGGAAGCCTGAGCCTTTTGCTTATGCAATTTAATTATACCCCAAACCTCTTTGAGCCTGATAGTTTATATAATTCCACCATGTCATGATGTAATGCTGTTGCTCGTGTCCAAATTTAAAGCATGATAATTCAAATGATTCCAATTTACAATGAGTACCTACTGACTTCTTCTAACTTTATGTATTTTGGTTAGGCATTTATTTCTATGAAGATAAGATGATATTCCCACAATTATTCTTAAATGATGTAAGTCTCCTGCAGCAGGGGACAGAATTTTGGTTTGCATTCCCAAGGGATTTTAACCAGGGTCTCTGTGATGGTTAATATGGATTGTCAACTTGAAAGATTCAGAATCACTAAAGAGGTAGACCTTTATGTCTACCTTCATGACTGTGGGGGATTATCTAGATTAAGCTGATTTTTAAACTCAGTATAAGTGTAGATGGCACCTACAGTGACTGGGATTTCAGTTTGAATAAAGGAAAGAAAGTGAACTGAATACTAGCATTTATCACCTTTGACTCCTCAATATGGATATGACTCTCGCTGCCATGACTTGCGCACCATAATAGGCTGCACCAATGAGCTGTGAGGCAAACTGTTTGTTTCTTGTCAGGTGTTTTGTTCCAGTAGCAAGAAAATAAATTATACAACCTCTTTGCAGCTTTGTGTATGTTTTGTTCTAACCATTATTCTACTATGCATCAGCTCTTCTGCAACATATGAATCAAATATCATGACAACTTTTCAGAGCCTGAGTCTGATGATAGATTTCTCTAGCTAGGTATAATTCAGTTGCTAGGGAGTACATTAAAACAGAATAATAACCAAATAGGTTCTATATTACCCATATTCAAGCGGGCTCTGTATTTATCATTCCCAAGCTAAAGAACTTATTGCTTTCTTGGTGGTAGATTGGTATATTTTGCAATGTTCAGAAATTTATTTTGCCTGTTGGTGGGGTATTGCTCCTTACCTGTTGAACTTGCAGAAATTCAATATGGTGGCAGTATGTGAGTTTGCACTTTTTCAACGTATAGGAAGAAAAAAAAATATAGGATATGTGTTTGTCAGTGAAGGCTTACTGACAAAGAGTTTTTGTGGTAATTTGGTAGTCTGAATATAATTGGCCCCCATAAGCTCATAGGGAGTGGCACTATTGGGAAGTGTGGCTTTATTGGAGTAAGTGTGGCCTTGTTAGAGGAAGTGTGTCACTGTGGTGGTGGACTTTGAGGACTAACAGATGTTCACTCCCTGTGTCTCATTTCACTTTCTGTTGCCTGTGCATCAAGATGTAGAACTCTTGGCTCCTTCTACAGCACCATGTCTGCCTTCATGCTCCCATGTGCTTCCATGACGACAATGAACTAAACTATAATTCATTCCAGTGTTTTCCTTTTTAAGAGTTGCCCTTGTTGGAATGTCTCTTCATAGCAATAGAAACCTTATGTAAGACAGCCTTATTACCAATTTGTTTAGTAGATAATATCTCAAATCTGAAAGTTGAGTGAAATGTTGATTATTATAACAAGTAAAGTCACAAAATCATGAGATTTGATCATCTTGCTAATTTATAACAAGTTCAACTTGAGTACATAGCATTTGGTCTTATGACTTTACAATGAGTTAATATGCCTAATAAATTTTGTTGCTTCAATATATTGAGGTGTTTCTGTTTTTCTGGCTCTGATGGTATATAGTAACACCTGTCTGGTCATTGCTGAGAGGCACTTTTCTTATGTCTGTATTGCTCTGTATAAATTTACATATAAAATGCTGATAAGGAAGCATAAGATTACCAAACTAGCTAGTTTCAGCATGGTAAAAGTTTTTTAGATGCTAAAAGCAAAGGAGAAATGAAATGTGTGCCACTTGATTTATCTTACTTTAGAATTATTGTACCTTGTTAAATTCAAGGAAACACTTTTGATGGTGTCATTTCCTACTGTACTTTCTGGTCTTCTCAAGTCATTTCAGTGCTCTTCAGAATGCTAGCAGTCTCTTATGCTGTTATCTTCAAGGCCTTTGTGAAAGGAATGTATTCTGGGTCCTGTTGAGTGATCAATAACACATGAAAACTCTTCCAGAAAAAGACAATATCTTCAACAAATGGTGCTGGGAAATATAAGATATCTCCATGTAGAAGGAGTGAAGCTACATATTTATCAACTTACCCTGCACTAAAATAATTTCCAAATGGACCAATAAACTGCTTGAGAAAAAAGTAGAGAGTACCTCTTAAAATAAAACCTTGGGGCTGGCCAGATGGTTCATGAGACAGAGGCACTTATACCACCAAATGCATAAACTGAGTTTGATCCCTAAAGCATGGCAGAAAGAGAGAACCAACTTCCCCAAGTTGTTATTTCACCTCCACATGTATACCTTGGCATACACCTTTTTGAATGCCTTTACACACACACACACACACACACACACACAGAGAGAGAGAGAGAGAGAGAGAGACAGAGAGAGAGACAGAGAGAGAGACAGAGAGACAGAGAGAGACAGAGACAGAGACAGAGAGACAGAAAGAGAAGGGGTGGATAAAAGAATGTAGACATACTTAAGCATTTTTGACAAGGATTCCAGGTTCAAAAAATAAGGATAATAACTGATGATTGAAAAATGTAATTAAATAGCTCCAGAATAGCACAAGAATTTGCTAATGAGATGCTGTAATAAAACTGGCTCCCTGATAAAATATATAACATGGTCTCAGATAGTAGAAGCAGGAGAGCAGCAGGTAATTCTCAGAGGTTAAATTTATACCTTTATCAAATAAGAACCAACATCAAAGTGTTAGCCAAGCTGATCTTTTTTGCAGACAACTCTAGACATACTAAACAAAACAGCTTTGTGGAAGGTCCACAGGAGTACAGCTCTGTGTATATAGTTAATAGACACCAAGGGTAGATAAATAAGGATGATGAAAACCAAAATAAATAAAGGCACACTGGCCTGCTTGGTCTGAAAAATCAGCTTTCAGACTTAAAATCCACTGATGAAATGAGGCTAGGTTATCTCTCATCAAACCATTCTGATGGTTTAGGAGACATACAGTTGCTGTAGATCACGAACAGCCTCCAGATGTAACACTCTTCTTCTAAAAGACAAATAGAGCACATAACATTTCAATTATATTGGCCTCCTTTATTTCTGGAGTGAGCAGTGTCTTGGTTGGAAAGAATATACATTTCTAGAAAGAATGTGCCTGCTTGAACCCATAGGCAGTGTCATCATTTGATCACCTGACAGCTTATGACTTTGAAGAAAATATGCATTATGTCAGGACAGTCAAGCCAGATTACAGCAAATGAGTTGCAATTGTGGCACAAGTCCTAGTTATAACACACAACCTAGAAATTATTGGCTTGCTAGAGTGTCTATTCCAACTTTGTCAAAGTACCATATTACATAAAGGAGGGTGTCACTGTATCAAACTAATTCTCTCCTCTACCTCCTCTTCCTTCATGCCCCCTTCCCTCCTTTCCCATTCCCTCCCTTTGTTGGCAGAAGTTGCTCAGTCCAGCTTGTTCCTGCTAGGTATCACAGCCATTTATATAATAATGACTCAGAGTCTTGAAGCTAATCAGAAACTGTTTGGCCTATGGCTCAAGCTTATTACAAACTAGCTTTTTCAGTTTAACTCAACAAATTCCTACTTATCTATGTTTTCCACACGTTTTTTGTGATGTTGCCTGTTCTCTCACATCTTGCTTCTTGGGTGGGTCACAAAGTTACCCCAACTTCTCCTTTCTTCTCCCTGTATCTCTACTTGGATTTCCCACCAAGCTATATACTGTCTTGCCGTAGGCCAAAGCAGCTTCTTTATTAACCAATGGTAGCAACACTTTCACAGTATACAGAAAGACCATCCCACAACACTTCTATCCTCTCCTCTTTTCTCTTTTCCTTTACATACCCCTGCCCTTTCTCCCCTCCCCTCTTCTCCCCTTCCCTCTCCTTCCCTCTCCTCCTCTCCTCTTCTCACTTCTTTCCTCTCCATATTTTTTCTCTTGTTTTTCACTTTCTTCCTCCCCTCTCCCTTTCCCTCCCTCTTTCTTTTAGAACTGAAATATTGAAACTTGAACTTTCTTGTATATGCTAGACAAATGCTTTGCCACTCAGTTATGTTCCCCAAATCATTTTCAAGTGACAAACACAATAATGGCTTTGCTCTAAAATGTGTCATGTTCCATTCATATGTTTTTTACATATACCAGGAATTATTTTTCTCAACATAAAGTAGCTTTCTTGGTATGCTTACAGATGAAAAAGAAAAATTGAAGCTATCAGAATGTATTAATAATAATAATAAACATCTCAAAATAGGAATCTTTTAATACAACATTGGTGGTAACTTTACTGGATGCCTTAGCTCTTGCTATTTTTTTTGTATTAATCATTGTGCTCAGATTTAAAATGGGTCAGGAATGCCAACTGCCATCGCTTGCATGATGTGGGATGTTTTTCTGTACACTCTGAATACCATTGATTAATAAAGGGGCCATTTTTGCATATAGCAAGGCATCTTAGAGGCAGGTGAAAAATCTGATCATAAATAGAGTCTGATGGAGATCTTTCAACTTGTCAACCAAGGAAGGAAGATGGAAAAACACAGGCAGGTTATAAGCCATATGGCAATGCACAGATTAGTGAAAATGAGTTTTAAGTTGAAAGAGCTATCAAGTAATGAGTCTGAGGCATGAGCCAAACCATTTGTAATTAATATAAACCTCTGAGTAATATTTTATAAGCAACTGTAGGACCTCAGTTGAGAAAACTTTGATCAGACCTCAGGCCTAGACATGTCAGAAACTTTAGGCTACACTTCTTAGTGTTTCTACATCATAGTGTGTATCAATTAGGAAGAGGCTTGTTTTGCCCATGTTCCTGGGGTGCTTTCTTGTTATCTTAGTGGGAAAGCACCCTGATTTATAATGCATAATATAATTCTACATAGTGAGTGAGTTGTAACTCCCTAAGGGGATTCATACTGTCATTGGTTCATGGAGACATGAATGTGAGACAGCTAGAAAAACATCAATTGCCCTCTCATTTGGTATTCTAATGTAACTACAAATTCACCAGTTATTATTGGTCAGTATATACTATATGTTGTTCATACTTCAATGACTAAATTCTGCTTGCTTTCCCAGACAACATTCACATCCTCCCAAATTATATGATAAAGGTGGGTTAAGGCCCTCTATTGGTGTCAGTTCTTTGCTGTCCTGGGCAATACTGGATTTTTCTGTGAGTAGTCCAACATTGTGTTGGATGTCAATGGGTGCTCTGTCTTCTGATTACAAAATGATACTTACCATACTGTCATTAAGGAAAACTTAGGCAACAGTTTATTTTGTTTCAATCATCTTTCTCTTGGACCTTTTTCTGTGGTTTTAATATCTTATTTTTCTTGGAAGAGATAGAAAAGTTTAGAAGTAAACACTGAAGATACATTGCTGCTTAACTAGGAAGTGAAAATAATTCCAGTCATTACTTGAGGAGGAGAGGAGTGTGATGGGTGTTAGAGAGTCAAAAGAACACATATCTTAAACACTTTGCTTCTTGAATCCCATACCCATTGCAATTTCTTTAGAAATTTTCCCTATTTCATTACTTGATTTCTTATAGCATTCATTAATCAGGGTTTTTTTTTGTTTTTGTTTTTTGTTTTTTACCTAATACTTGTGTTTCTCTATCTTCCCTGAAGTCTACAGCAAACAGATCAAGCGCACTAAATAAATTAGATTACAAAAAATTTCTTCTTTACACTAGCAAGTTTGATAAGGTCCTAGACGTTCATTGCTGGCTGTGCTTCAGTTCATAAACACTCTTCTAGGACTGAGCACTCTGCACTTGAAGGAAGAGCAAGTCTACTTACTTGAAATCATTTCAAAACCAAAAGAAATAGAACAGAAGACACTTGGCAAGGAATTGTCCTAGCTACCCTTTCTTCCCTTTCTAAACCAGTTTCAAAAATACTACTGAAATGGAATTCCCTGAGAGAAATAAGATTTTTTCTGAAGGATGTTGAGATCATGTTAAACCCAGTGAGACTGTTTTCAAATTTTCAATTGTTGTGAACATTTATTTAATTCTCTTGATATGATGACAGGAAAGAAGTTGTATTATTACATCTGCCTCTGAGAGAAGAGTAGCTGATTATCTAGTTGTGACTTGTAAAATACTCTTGACCTATTCTCTCAAAGCACATTTCTTGTCCTTGTTTTCAACAATAGGAAAGCATTTCCTATTATTTTTAATGAGTCTCCTAATGATGTAATGTCTGATGCCTTTAAAGTTTAGTTCAGAAAACATGCTTATTACTAGACTAAATCTATTTATTGTTCACTACAAATTTTTCCCCAGATGTGTTTTTGTTTAAAAAAGCATTAATAAATAGAACTCATACTTTTCAGCTAAAAGTGTTCAAAAGTTAATTTGACTTTTATTCATTCAATAAAAATATAAATGAAGACATGGAATTTTAAATAAAATACAATGTCAGAAATTAACATTTAAAAGTGTACAAATTGAGTAAATGATTGAATAAAAATATTTCATGTAAAAACACATGAAAAATAAGATAATGCTTATTATGAATAAAACTGTCCTGAGCATAGCTGAGCAAGTGTCTTCCTGGTGGGATAGATCATCGTTTGGATATATGCTGAAGAGTGGTTTGGCTAGATATTGAGGAAGATTGATTCCCAATATGCTGAGGAACCACTATATTGATTTTAATAGTGGCTGAACAAGTTTGCACTTCTACCAGGAATGGAGGAGTCTTCCCCTTGCTCTACATCCTTGCCAGCATGAGCTGTCACTTGTGATGTTGATTTTAGCCATTCTGACTAAATAAGATGGGATCTCAAAGTGGTTTCGATTTGTATTTCTCTTATGGAAACAAACACAATAAGTTTTTAAGACTTACTTATAAGTGGATATTGACTGTAAAGTAAAGGATAACCACACTAGAATCCATAGACCCAGAGAGATTAAGCAACAAGGAGGGTCTAGAGAGGACACATGAACATTTCTGGGAAGGAAAAATCTAATAGATTATGCCAGTAGTCTGGGGGAAGGTAGAAATGGGAACAGAAGGAATTAGGTTGCGAGAGAGAGAGATTATGGGAGAAGACAACTGGAATTGGAGGACTGTGTGGAAACTTAGGGCAATGGAAATTTCCTGGAGCCTGGTAACCCTAGGGAGAACTCCTAGCAATGGAGGGTATGTAGCCTGAAGTGGCCCTTTTCTTTAATGAGGTAAGTCATCCAGTGGTAGAACTGGGACACCAACCTAGCCCTTCCCCCACAAAATAACCCTTCAATCCACAACCTGTCCTGCCTTAAAGATGTGCTGAGACAATAGTGGCTTGGAGATTGTTGAAGTGGCCAACCAATGACTAGTCTACTTATGAGAGGTAGCTCATGACTGATAGATATTGCCTGGATGCCAAGAAGCTAGAAGCTATATGGCTCAGAGACCTAGGTTAGATCTAAACACACACAAAAGTCAATAAAATGACTCCTAATGATAGTCTGCTATATACATAGATCAGTGCCAAACTCAATCATCATTAGAGAAGCTTCCTACAGAAGTTGATGGCAGCACAGGTAGAGATTCATATCCAAATAGTAAATGAAGCTCAGGGAACCTTTCAAAAGAGCAGGGAAGGATTGAAGAAGTCAGAGGGCTCAAGTGACCAGGAAAACACAGCACATAGAATCTACTAGGCAGGGCCTATAGGGGTCAACAGAGATTGAACTGGTAACCACAGATCATGGGTCTGCACTGGGCTTGTTGTGGTTGCTTAGCTTAGGGTTTTCGTGGGACTCCTAACAGTGGGAGTCAGTGGTAGTTAGTATCTCTGCCTGCTTGGGATCCTTTCCCTCCTAATGTGTTGTCTTGTTCACTGTTTATGGGAGGGTTTGTGCTACTCCATCTTGTTATGCTGTGTTCAGTTGATACTCTTGGAAGGTTTGCTCTTTTCTGAAGGAAAATGAGAAAGCGATGGATCTGGAGAGGGGAGATGCGGAGAGAACTAGAAGAATTGGAAGAAGAGGAGATTGCAGTCAGGATGTATTTTATGAGAGAGGAATAAATAAAAGGAATAAGATAATGAGAGAGCTTATAATGTATGCAACTGATTTAGTATTTATGAAAATACTATAATACAAGCACAAGCTTGTTTGGGATCTACTTGCCTGTTTTTATCTCAGACAAGATTCTTTTATTGCATTCATGCTTCTCTTGAACTTGGGAACCTCCTTCCTCAACACCCTAAATGCCAAGACTTAAGTATGTACCATCATATTTGCTATTTAAATATTATATTTTTAGAGCAAGGAAACACTCAAATAGCTTAGTAAATTTATTAGGTCATGTATTTTTTTAAATTAGCTTATGTTCATTAACTCACAGTTTTGTAAGTTTTTCTGATTGCATTGGTGGGTATGAGTCAAACCAACTATTGCTTTCTAAGGTGACTAGCTAGGGCCAAAAGTACATCTCACAGTTTTTGGAATAAACTGAGTGAGATAGGAGACAAAAGAGTCAAGTCTGAAGCTCTGAAATTATTGATGTATCTTGTGCAGAACACTAGGTGTGATGTGCATTTTCCAGTTGCAGAGTTTCAGGCCATGTTCTCTAAGACTCAGCAGTTCCTGGTTTCTCACTGGTTTATGCTCACTGAGCTTGCCCATTTAGTAAAAGGATCACTATCTGAATTTATAACAAACATATACTTTTCTTTATGTACTTTTTTCAATATTGAAACATATCATGCAATGTTCTTGCTAGGTAAAATGGCTGCACATTTAACAGAAAAGATTAAACTCCTCGATGTGTGTACACACCAGTCTGCAGATGAGAGAGCTAATATTTTCTGTCACCAAAAGCACCATCTCTTTTCCATATACTTGATTCTGGGCTATTGTGATTTGCTTGACCTATAAATGTGACACTAATTTTATACTAACTTTAGATATTAGGAAGCACTGTATCATGTGAAGTGGTACACCAAAGACCAATTGCTTTACTGTCCAAAGTTATCATGGAAAGAGAAAGGCGTTGGTTATGGAGATATTTTAAAGAGAGGGAGGTAGAGAAAGGGGAGGGGGAACCTGGGTCTTGTGCATTGAGGCAGTAAGAATGGATTCTCCAGTATCTGAAGAGATTATTGCTGATGGGGCTTTGTAAAGGAGCATCAGGATACAAGAAGAGGCTGGAGATATGGTTCACTCAGTTAAATACCTAGCATGCAATCATGAGGAACTGAATTTGGTCTCTAGAACCCTTGTAACAATCCAGGCATAGTAGCACATGCTTATTAGCCATCTTAGCAGTCAGTAAATAAGCAGATCAGTGAGAGTTCCTGTCTTACACTAAAAAGGTAAATTACACTTGAGAAATGATGCTTGAGGTTGATCTCTGGTCTCCACATGGACCTGCACACACACACACACACACACACACACACACACACACACACACACACACACATGCAGAGACAGACACACAGAGAGATAAAGATAGAGAGATAGAGACAAACAGCGAGCACAAGGAGTGATATTAACTAAATTACAAAAGAAAAAATGTGGAGTTTTTTTGGTAAAAATAGAAAAAGGAAGAAGACTCTCTTATCTAAGAAGAACATTACATTATAATGTAGACAAGATGTGGGATCTAATTGAGGAAGCAGGTTGAACTTTATAAAGCTCTGCTGAGATCTGCAAAGAGGAGATGGGACCGTTCGAAAGGGAACGGAGAAGGAAACTGGAGGTACAGAGGCATCTCCATCTGCTCCGGGAAGGTGCGGTGGAGAGGAGGCTCTGCTGGTGGGAAGCATGTCTTGATTCATCCAAATTCTAGCAGGAGACAAGTTCTGAATAAAGGAAAAACATTGGAGAGTTGCATCGGACCAAAGCATGTCGCTGTAAAGGTCACATGGTGAGGTTGCTGTACTACATGTTGGGTCACCACCAAGAGCATAATTGAAAGAAAAAAGAAGAAGAAGGTTTTTTTTTTTATTCCATTAATAAAAAATTATTTTTCTTTTTGATTTTTTAATTTATTTTACATACCAACCACAGGTCCTCTCTCATCCTTTTTCTCATCTCCCACCACCTCCTCCAAAAAGGTAAGGTCTGTCATGGGGAGTCAGCAAAGCCTAGTACATTCAGTTGAGGCAGGTCTAAGCCCCTCCCCTCTGCATCACCTGCACAAGGTGTCCCTCTATATGTAACAGGTTCCCCAAAAGCCAGCTCATGCATCAGGGATAGAACCTGATCCCACTTCTAGGGGTACCATGAACAAAACAAGGTACACAGCTGTCTCCCTTATGCAGAGGTCCTGGACCAGTCTCATGCAGACTCTACAGATGTTGGTCTAAAGTTCTCAAGTTCCCACTTCCCACTAGCTTGACTCAGTTGTCTCTGTAGATTTCTCCACTATAATCTTGACACTCATTTTTCAAAGAATCCCTTTTTCCTCTCTTTGGCTGGGACTCCTGGAGCTGGGCCTGGTGCTTGGCTATGGATTTCTGTATCTGCTTGCAACTGTTACTGGTGGAAAGTTCTATGATGAGAGGGTAGTCAGCAATCTGATTACAAGGGTAGGCCACCTCAGACACCCTCTCCACTATTGCTCGTTGTCTAAGTTGGGGTCATCCTTATGTATTCCTGGGAAATATAGTAGCATTAGGTTTTTCGGTAACTCCATGATGTCACCCTCTATCAAATTATCTCTTTCATTGCTCTCCCACTCCATCCCTGTTCCAGCTCAACCATCCAGTTCCATTATGTTCTTACCCCTCATCCCCTCTCCTCTATTGCCCTCCCATCATCCCCAGTTACTCAGAAGACCTCATCTACTTCCCCTTTCCAGTGTGATCCATGCGTCCCTCTTAGGATTGCTCCTTGTTAGCTTCTCTGGTGCTGTGGGTTAGTCATTTTCAATATGCAAGATAAACACCAAGAAAAGAGAAGAAACAAGTCACACTTAGAGTTTCTGGTACAAATGGATAAAGGAAGAAGAAATTTAGTGGGTGTGACTGCTAGACTACACACGACACATTTATATATTTCTAAGATACAGGATTTTTATTTTTTTAGATAAAAGCAAATGGACTTCCCTCTGCTATGTGGAAAGTAGGATTATGTTTATACAACTTTAAAAGTCTTAAAATGTGGATTTTATTACCAACTCTTTTCACTTCATTTTCAATGGTAGAGGAATTTGAAAAATACTAATGTGGGAATTATTCATATCATTCTACTTCAAGAGAAGCTACATTTATTATTTTTTGACTTAATGCCTTCTTGTAAATATTTAGGATTGGATATGGAATTCTGTAGTTGTTATTCCAATATGCTGAGGTAGACAAGGAGAAAGCCAGTAAGACCTCTAAGGAGAAGACTTGTGAAATTCCTTTCTGTGGAAAAGCCTTAGAGAAAGAAACCCTGCAACAGTTGCTCTACTGTTACAACCATGGACACATCTTGCCTGATAGGTCTGTAATGTGGTCTGCAAGTCCAACACTGGGTAAGACCATTAATGTCCTCCCAACTTTAATAACCTATATGGAGCCCTGTGGCACTGTGAAGGCTAGTACAGCAAATATTATGATGCTAACAAGTGGAATGTTTTAGTCATTTAGGACAGTGTTTGGTCGTATGAAACCAAAACATCATTGGGATTTGAGAACAGATATTTTGTGATAAAAATTAAATTAAGGTATCTAGGAGTATGTAACTCTTATAGTGGGATATTCAGAACAATGTAGGATTGAAATCAAAAGAGTTTTGGAAAATAGAGATGTTGCCTGACAGCTATCTCAAATTTGGTCCAAAACCATGTCCCTGTCTAACCTCTTGGTCTCAGCTGCTATTGAATATGGAACTGTGAGGCTATCATGTTATCATTGCTGCATTTGTGTATCAGTATGAAGTACAGAATTTTACAAGGTATGTAAACTTAGTCTCTTTCCAAGTTAATGTTGTATCACAGGGTAGCATCCCAAAATAGCCATTGTTTGAATATTGTCATGAATGATTCTAATGTTCTAACCAGCCTACAGACGGTTCACTGAGTGTCAAGTATAGGTGAGAACATAAATGCAATCTAGAAAATAACTAGGTAAATGCATCCTGTCTCAGTACTCTGCCACTATGACCTTAACCTCGATACTACTTCTAGATTCTTCTTTCAGGGAAATTCCTGGTAGATGAGAGACAGCTGTTCTGCATAGTCCTCGTTCCTCTTTTGCTGATCACACCCTGAATGACAGAGCAACAGCTATCACCAACTTTCCTTTTCCATCCCTGGCTATTGTTTCACCAGTTATAACCTAAGGAAACTGGCTGCATCAGTGTTTTTTTTTTCTAAAGAAACACAGACCTATATAAACTTGACCGGGTAAGCTATTGCTTCAGCACTACAGCATTCTTGAGACTGGATTTCAGACAATCTTGCCTCTCATCCTGTTCATCTCACTCTCAGAAATAAGAGAGTGCGTTCAAGGAAAACATGGGTGATGCCAATGATGTTCAGCTAGCTTCTGTAAGCAATGAATGCCTTCATGCAAAGACTTGCTGCCATAGCACTGAAGTATGTAAAAGCCACCACTAGAGATGGAGGATACTAAGAAAAATTCTCTGTGCCTTGAGTGACAAAGACATAAGGAACTGCTCTTGTGAGAAGTGGTCCCTGTCCATATGCTTACTCCTTTCAAGAGAATAAAAATTTACAAGAGCCAGCTTCACAGAAACCACGATGATGGTGGCAATTATGTGTAAGTACAGCATTTTCAAGAAAAATGTAAATAGAATTTGTAAAAAGGATATTTCTGGAGTTCAGAGAAACCCTGTAGAGCCAATCTGTAAAATTATTTATGAATTTCTTTTTAAAAAGTACTTTATTACATTTATTTTTTTCTATTCATTTATTTAGTATGTGTATGAGAGAGAGAGAGAGAGAGAGAGAGAGAGAGAGAGAGAGAGAGAGAGAGAGAGAGAGCGAGCACATGTGGATGCACACACACATTCATAGCATAGTTAGTATGTGTGGAGTCAGAAGACAACTTATAGGAGTGATTTCTCTCTTTCTACCAGGTAGTTTCCTGGATCAAACACAAATCATCAGGTTTGATGGCAAGCTCTCACTGAGTCTTCTTAAGTGACTATTTGACAGATGTCATTCAACACTATCTCCATGTCAACTCAAAGCTAGAGGAAGAAACTCCAAAACTTAAAGAGTATTTTACTGATAACTATAATTAATGGTGAATTGAGAGACATGTGGTATGTGTTAGCGTTAATTTTCAACTTGAGGAAATTTAGAATCACATAAGAGATGGGTCTCTGAGTATGCCTGTGAGGGGTCTTCTTACTGGGTTACTTGAGGTTAGCAAACTCACCATGAATGTCAGCAGCACTATCTCCTGGGTTAGGCTCTGAACAGAATAAAAATGAGGATAAGAGTTGAGCAGCATGCATGCACACATTGTTCTCTTGTGACATCGACACAATGTAACCATATACTTTAAACTCTGGCTGCCTCAACTTTCCCTCTGTGTTAAGGGACACTTAATTGTGAGCAAAAGTAACTTTTTTCTCCTTGTTGTTTTCATTAGAGTATTTTGTTGCAGCAATGGAAAGCTAACAAAGGCATGCTATTGAAAAGATTCACTAATACGAGGACGTAAGACTATAAGCACACTGCTCCAATTAGTGGTGTCTGTCTTTACGTTTTCCTTGAGGATTACCTTTTAGACTATGTTGCTGCTCTGAAGAGACTCCATGACCAAGGCAACACATAAGAGAAAATATTTAACTGGGGGCTTGTTTACAGTTTCAGCGTGTTAGGCCATTGTTTTCATGGTAAAGAGCAGACAGGCCTAGAGCTGGAGCTGATTATATTCTGATTCACAGGCAGAGAAAGACAGAGACCCTGGGCATATTTGGCACAGACTTATGAAACCTCAAAGCCCATTACCAGGGACATATCTTTGCTGCTACACCTCTCAATCCTTCCCAAATAGTACATCAGCTGGGGACAAGTCATTCAAACATATAAGCCCATGGGAGTCATTCTCATTTAAACCACAGGAATAAATGCAAAGAGAGTTTCAGATAAATAGACAGAAAGACACACACACACATATATATACATACATACATACAGACAGACAGACATACATACAGATGAACAAGTAAAATACCATTCACATCTCATGATGTCAGGGCTGCTGAGTTGGATGAGTTGAGCAAGGCTAAAGAACTCCTTATATCTTAAAGTGAAGCCTGAATCTCAGCCCTCTTCATGCTCTAAATTACAACGATGTGAAGATAGACCAGGAAAAGGTAATGAGTGTCTACTTAGACAATTTGAGTCCCCTTGAACTGCTGAGGGAGAAGTATTAGTATAGCAGTGACTTTTCTAATAATTTTCCATCTTGAGATAACTGCCTGTTCTGATATAGTTACAAAAAATATGGAGAGATACTCATAACACCTAATTTCCTTCAAAGACAATATCATACAGAACAATATTGTAACCAGGATATTAAAACTGCTGATGTAGCCCACTGGCATACTCATGTGTGATGCACATACTCATGCACACTGAGTCCCATGCAGTGATTTGTGTGGTTCATTTATTTTACCATCAACACAACAAAGATACCAAACTTCCATTACTTCAAGCAGAAATCTGTGCAGGTGATCCTATGTGTCTAACCAAGTAAATGGAGTGAGCTATGAGGAGCAGGCTAGGAAGGCATCAACTTCCCACAATCTCACTCCTTCAGTACCTGCCACCAAATTTCTGCCTCAGCTTCCCTGGATGGTACACTGTGATACAAAAGTATAAACCAAATAAATCTATTTCTCCCCAGGTTTCTCTTAGAAATGTTGCTTATTACACTAATAAAAAGCAAATGAAGACAATACTCAATTAAAAGGAAAGAAGTGATAGTATTCATAATTGCTATAAGACAAACTCAGTGGGAAGTGGGATAACCTAGATATCTTTAATTTCTTTTGAAATGTCAATGAATTGACTTGACTCATGTCTTTGCTAAGGGGTGTGACTAGCACCCACCTTGAGATGCAGGCAAATCCTGGATCTTGAAGCCATCAGACAGCCTCTCATAACTTTGTCTCACCCTACAATGATGCATTCCTTTGTCGTTCATTTGTCCACTTCTATAGTTTCGCAAAGTCCTCAACCTCACACTTAGCCAAATGAAAAGAGTCCAGTGCACTGAACAATAGACACGTCTTGTACCCAGTAGACAGCAGTTCACAGCACTCCTCATGCTTCACTCTTTTCACCTCCTCTTAGGAAATGTTCCTTCAGCCTTGCAGGGAGCCCAAATTGATAAAGGCGTCTCATTTAGGGCTGGACACTCAGTCTTTTAGTCTAAATACTTTGATCAGTTGTTAATCTCTGCATTACCCGCTGTCCACTGCAAAAAGAAGATGCTCTGACCAAGGTAGGGAGGAGTCTAGGTCCACTGATACAGACATATATACTTAGATGACAATTTGACAACATTATTACAGTATCTTGGCATGTTCAAAGTTGTGAACAGAGCATTTTTACTAAGTCAAAGTGGATCCCAAAAGATTAAATTAAGAAAATGATACCTGTGACCATTTATATTTATTATTATTGTAGCTATAGTTGTTGGATTGAAAGTAATAAAACTGAATTTATAGAATGAGCATAAACCTTAATCTCTAGCTTAACAAGTTTTTTTTTCTTTTTTTATTATGAATAAAGTCTCACTTTTTATCTATGTATCCCCTTGTCCAAACTCCCTTCCCCTCCACCCCTCCCAGTTACTCTCTCTTCACCCCATCTTTTTATCTCCTCCCCAGTAAAAGGGCAGGAGGTCCCAAGGTCCCAAGGTGGCTTAGTTCAGCATCCACTCCAGGCAGATCTGATTTCTTCACCCGGACATCAAGACTGGGTCAGGTGTTCCTCTGGAAGGGATTAGGCTTCAAGGTGCTGGTCCAAGGTGTTTCCAATCCCAAGCTGTTCAGTGGTTGTGGTTTGCAGCTTGGGAATGCTTTTTGTTTAAAGTACACTAATGAGTGAGTATATTGCCTGCTTATCTTTCTGGGTTTGTGATACCTCACTCAGGAGAATATTCTCCAAATCTATCCATTTGCTTGCAAGTTTAGTAGTACTCCATTGTGTAGATGTACCACAATTTGTTAATCCACTCTTCAGTTGAGTGGCATCTAGGTGATTTCCAGATTCTTGCTATTACAAATAATGCTGCTATGAGCATAGTTGGGCTAATGCTGTTAGGGTGTGAATGTGCATCTTTTGGGTATATGTCTAAAAGTGGTGTTGCTGGATCCTTGAGGAGATAGATTATCAGTTTTCTGAGATACCACCATACTGCATTCCAGAGTGGATGAACAAGATTACACTCCCACCAACAATGGAAGAGTGTTTCCCTTGCTCTGCAACCTCTCCATCATAGGCTGTCATCTGTATTTTTTATCTTGGCCATTCTGACAGGTGTAAGGTGATATCTCTCAAAGTTGTTCTGATTTACATTTTTCTGATGGCTAAAGATGTTGAGCACTTTTGCAAGTGCCTTTCAGCCATTTGTAATACTGAGGAGAATTTTCTTTTTATTTCTGAACCCCATTTTTAATTGGGGTTTTAATTGGCTTTTGGGCTCTAGTTTCTTGAGTTCTCTATATATTTTAGAGGTCAATCCTCTGTCACTTGTAGGGTTGGTGAAAATGCTTTCCCATTCTGTAGGTTGTCATTTTGTCTTATTAACTGTGTCCTTGGCCTTAGAGAATCTTCTCAGTTTCAGGAGGTCCCACTTATTGATTGTTGTTCTTAGTGGGTATTATATTTAGAAAGTGGTCACCTGTGCCAATGCTTTGGATGGTATTTCCTACTTTCTTTTCTACCAAGTTCAGTGTAGCTGGGATTATGTTGAGGTCTTTGATCTACTTGGATTTGAGTTTTGTGCAGGGTGATAGGCTTGGATCTATTTGCATTTTTCTACACATTACCATCCAGTTACACCAACATCATTTGTTGAAGATACTATCTTTTTTCCCATTGATTATTTTGGGCCTCTTTGTCAAAAATCAAGTGTTCATAGGTGTGTGGGTGAATGTCAGGGTCTTCAACTCAATTCCATTGATTCACAAGTCTGTTTTTATGCCAGTACAAAGCTGGTTTTATTACTTAGCTCTATAGTACAATTTGAAGTCAGGGATGCTATTGCCTACTGAGGTTCTTTTGTTGAGCAAAATTGTATTGGCAATCCTTGCTTTCCTGTTATTCCAAATGAAATTGAGTATTGGTCTTTCAAAGTCTGTCAAAATTGTGTTGGGATTTTGATGGGAATTGCATTGAATCTGTAGATTGCCTTTGGTAAGATGGTCATTTTCACTAAGTTGATCCTACCTATCCAGGAACATGGGAGAGCTTTCCATTTTCTGATATCCTCTTCAATTTCTTTCTTCAGTGATTTAAAGTTTTTGTCAAACAAATCTGATACTTCTTTGGTTATAGTTACACCGAGGAATTTAATGCTATTTGCAGCTATTATAAAAGGTGATGTTTCTCTTATTTTGTTTTCAGCATTTTTATCATTAGTGTATAGGAGCACTACTGATTTCTTTTAGTTAATCTTGTATCCTGCTACATTGCTGAAGGTGTTTATCAGCTGTGGAAGTTCCCTGGTAGAATTTTGTGGATCACTTATGTATACAATCATATCATCTGCAAATAGAGATAGCTTCACTTGTTCTTGAACAATTTATCTTCCCTTAATTTTCTTTCGTTGTCTTATTGCTTTAGCTAAAACTTTGAAAACTATATTGAATAGATAAGGGGAGAGGGGACATTCCTGTCTAGTTCCTGATTTTAGTGGGATTTCTTTGAGTTTTTCTCCTTTTAATTTGATGTTCACCTTCAGCTTTTTGTAAATCACTTTTATTATATTTAGGTATTTTCCCTGTATCCCTGATCTCTCCAGGACTTTTATCATGAAGGCATATTGAATTTTGTCAAAGGCTTTTTCATCATTTAATGAGATGTTCATGTGAGTCTTTTTTTCCTTCAGTTTGTATATATGATGGATGAAATTTACAGTTTATGGTATTTTGAACCATCCCTGCATTTCTGGGATGAAGCCTACTTGACTGGGCTGAATGACTTTTAAATATGTTGTTAGATTAAGTTTGCTAGAATTTTGTTGAGAATTTTAGCATCAAGATTCATGATGGTAATTGGTCTGTAATTCTCTTTCTTTGTTGAATCTTTGAGTGGCTTGATTATCAAGGTTATTGTGGCCTCATAAAAAGAGTTTGGCAATATCCCTTCAGTTTCTGCTGTATGGAACAATTTGAGGAGTAGTGGTATTAGCTCTTTTTTGAATGTCTTGTGGAATTCTGTACTGAAGCCATCTGGGCCTGGGCTTTTTTTATTTGGGAGACTTTTAATGACAGCTTCAATTTCCTTTGGTGTTATGGGTCTGTTTAGGTCTTCAATCTGATCTTGATTTAATTTTGATAAATGGTACCTTTCCATAAAGCTGTCCATTTCATCTATGTTTTCCATTTTTGTGGAGTATAGATTTTCAAAGTATGACCTGATAATTGTCTGGATTTCCTAGGGGTCTATTGCTACGTACCTCTTTTCATTTCTGATTTTGTTTATTTGGATATGCTTTCTCTGCTTTTTGGTTAGTTTGGATAAGGGTTTATTTTTTTAATCTTGTTGACTTTCTCAAAGAACCAACTCTTTGATTCATTGATTCTTTGTATTGTTCTTTTTGTTTCAATTTTGTTGATTTCAGCTCTATGTTTATTTCCTGCCATCTACTCCTTCTAGGTGAGTTAGCTTCTAATTGTTCTAAGGATTTCAACTGTGCTGATACTTCTCTTGTGTGGGATTTCTATTTTCTTCATGTAAGCATCTAGTGCTATGAAATTTCCTCTTAAGACTGCCTTCATTGTGTCTCATAAGGTTGAAATTGTGGTTGATTTATTTTTGTTAAATTCTAGGAAGTCTTTGATTTCTTTCTTAATTTCTTCCTTTATCCAAAAGTGGTTCAGTTGAGTGATGTTTAGTTTCCTTGAGTTGGTAGGCTTTCTGTCATTCTTAGTGTTGTCTTTTGACCATGGTGATCTGATATGGTACAAGGAGTTTCACCCAGTTTTTTGTACCTGGTGATATTTGCTTTATGACCTAGTATATGGTCAATTATGGAGACAGTTCCATGGGGTGCTGAGAAATATGTATATTCCTTTTTTTATGGGTGGAGGGTTCGGTATCTATGAACAGAGTCCATCTGTATCATAACTTTTGCAAGATCCCTTATTTCTCTGTTGAGTTTCTGTCTGTTTGACCTATCCAAGGGTGAAAGTTAGGTATTGAAGTCTCCCTCTATTAGTGTGTCAGGTTTGATATGAGGTTTAAGCTTTAGTAGTATTTCTTTTACATATGTAGGTGCCCTTGTGTTAGGGGCTTAAATATTCAGGATTGAAATTTTGTTTTTCTGTTTTTTTTTTCTGATATGAAAAAGTAGTGTCCATCCTGGTCTCTTTTTATTGATCTTAGTTTAAAGACTATTTTGTTAGATATTAGAATGGCTACATCAGCTTGTTTCCTACAGCCATTTGATTGGAAAGTCTTTTTCCAACCCTTTACTCTGAGCCTGTGTCTGTCTTTGAAGTTGAGGTTTGTTTCCTGTATGCAGCAGAAGGATGATTTCTGTTTTTGTATCCATTGTACTAGGGTGTCTTTTCATAGGTGAATTAAGTCCATTGATATTAAGGAATATTAATGACCAATGATGGATATTTTCTGTCATTTTTGGTAGTAGCTTGTATTTCCTTTCGGGGGGATCTTCTGTGGCCTTATCAATTGTTTGTGGTTACATGGGTGTTTCTGGTTGCCTTTGGTTAGAATTTTCCCATAGGGCTTTTCTTAGTTTACTTTATTTTCTTTCAGGGATTTGTTCATCTCTTGTAATTTTTGTTTCTATTTTCTTTTATTTCTTTATGAGAGTTTTTAAATATCCTTTTTTAAGGCTTTAATCAGTTTCATAAAGCTGTTTTTAAGGTTATTTCCTTCTGTTTCCTCTTCATTGTTATGTTCAGATCTTGAAGCTATAGCGTTAGTTTTTTGCATGTGTCATGTGAATGGAATCTCAACACCGGGAGTACCACATAAGAGTTTATTACAGCAGCAGAGTTAGGGGCAGAAGGAAGCAGAGAGAGAAGAAGGGGAAGGGGCGGGCACTCATGTGAGCCCTTTCTTTAAAAAGGGCATCGCCACACCCAGGGGCATGATTGACACTGTTACATTCCAGGTGAATGCAAGCTTTGGAAATCCTTACATATAGAACCACTTGCTTCTTCTGGTGGTGTCTTGTTGATTTTTGTGTTGTTATGTGTATTCTTGCACTGGCATCTATCCATTGTTTAACTCTTGGTTAGTTCTTGGTGGGCTTTTAGTGGGTTGTTGGTCTGGTCTGAGGGATGTTAATCAGCTGCGTTTTCAGTGGTTCAGCTTTTCTTGTGAGGTCTTAGTGCTATGATACCTGCCATGATGTGGAGGAGCGGAGGTCACTGCTTCACCTCTCACCTTTCAGTTGTGTGCTCAACAAGTCTGCTGCTCCCAAGATACTACAACACCCACCATGGTCTGGGTGGATTCCAAATATTTTTCTTAAGCATAAAGCTCATTTTGTTCATTTCAAAGAAAATGCTGTATCAAATATTGCCATCAAATAATGCATAGTTGTTACATACCCTTCAAATGAAAAATGGTATGGCAACTCTACTCATAATATCACTCAAGTAGTATGACATATAAATGCTTCATATCTAGATCCAGTCTTAAAAGTCATTTAAGAGATTTTAATATAGGAATATTTAATAAAATATATTTTTGTTGCCTCTTAAGGGCTATTATTGAGTGAGGTTGTACTTTTCCTACTTTCTCAATACATTCTTACTTTTACTAAGAAATTTTATCTACATGAATTTTGTTTCATTTATAAAAATCCAACCCAGTAAAAAAGGTAAATACTATATACTAGTATTAGTATTAAAATGGTAACTTGGATTCATTGATCAACACAATCCCCTAAAAAGTTCAAAGATTGTTCTTTGAGAACCATAGTTATATAAATGGCTTAACAATATTATTTTTATAAATTCATGTGAACACATATTGAATCTCTGTGAAGACTGGTATATTATTTCAATCCAGTTTTTGTTATTCTTGACACACACACACACACACACACACACAAATATTATTTAAAATGTGTCAACTACTGCCAACTCTAGCAGAGATTATGCTTGTCCACTTCAGAATAAAAGCATTTTGAGAAATTTATACTTTACATAGGCACTATCTATCCAAAAATTATGTCATATTCTCTTCTAAGATTTTGATGTAATTAAAATTAAAAGTGACTCTTAAAATAGAGTTATAACTATTGCCTTATTAGCAATGCAGGAGTCACTTAGTAAGCATCATTCTAAACCTGGAAAAATAAACAAGTGTAACTAAGATGAGGGGGTTTGGAACTGTAAATATGTGCTTTTCAATTTCAATGTAGAAATGAGTTCACTTGCTGCAAATCACAAAACAAAAGTTGACTTTAAAGTATGACAGAATCTTCTATGTCTAAAAGAACTCCCTGAGCCCTTCAGGGTTACTTATTAAAGTAAATCATAAGGACCAAGTATAGGACCAAGTGACTTACAGTTTAACCCTTCCTTGAAGTACCTTTAAGAGTGAGAAGTTCCATAAAATGGAAACGCTATAGCACCTCCTCATGTTATTAGAATTGATTTATATTGTTAATAGTAATGGTGAAGTGATGTAATGAATAGTTAAATTTTATTTTTTGAAAACTCATAAAAGATGGAAGTAGATGATGAAATTTCTTTGTACTTCTTGTCAACCCTCTTGTGTATTCTCAGTATTTAATATATTTGAGTATTTTTAAATTTTAGACAAGTAAAGGTGATACAATTAAATTTACTTAATATTTATTAAGTAAAATTGTGATTGTGTGGTGAATAAATAAATTGTATAAACAACTACAAATGCATTTTAACATTGTTGGCTCCTTAGGTATATGTCTGTTCCTTGAGTATTTGGACACATTAGAAGGCATTCCTGGCCACCTTATATAATAAATTATAAAATGTTTAAAGATTATTAATTTTATATTTGTACTTCATGTATTAAATGTTTTAAGAATTTATCTTTAATATATTATTGGAAAGAAATATATTAACTAAAGGATATTTCTATGAGTAAATTTTCTGTCATTTGGATTGTAGCAGTACAAAGTGGTATGGCTTATTGAGGACTACCCAATGAATTTCCCAGAATTCACCATTCCAGTGACCCTTAGCTATTAAGTCAGAAGTAATTGGCTTAGATTTTCAATATTGGGTGAACACCAAAAAGCAGACACATTATTTTTAAGTCAACGTTGGTAATATATTTTGGTTTGGTTATCCAGAATATTTACTAAAAAAGTATCCCTTTATACTGAGGAAGCTACACATAAATTACATTTTCTGCAGGGATCTGCTGAATACTTCTCTGTCCTGTCACTATAATTTTAGATGATTCTTTGATGGTTCTGTCCACGGTTATCATTGTGAAATTGCAAGAAGCAGATTTTCAGTTGTTTTTTCTCCTAGTCTTTTTCCTAAAATTTTATAAAGCTACCTTTAGTGTGTTTGTTTTGCCATTACATAACAATATCTTACTTTAATATTTTAAATAGCTCTCTGTATAATGTAAATAAAAGAACTGTTTGGGCCCATGCAAGGCACCGTAGAAGTGGGTGGAGAATCAGAGGCAGCCAGGCAGGTAGGAAAGGGTGGAGTTAGTCACTCTCCATCCGACCCCCAAGAAGAACAGACATGTAGAGTTACTGGCCAGCCACAGGCTGGGAGCCATGTGGTGAGAAGATTAATAAAAATGGGTTGAATTGGGATGAAAGAGCTAGCTAGTAATGGGCATAAGACATGGGCCAAACAGTGTAAAAGATATAAGCGTGTGATTTCATTTCTTTTGGGGACAAAAGGCGCGGGCGTGAACCAGGTTCCAAATCACAGCCACCGTGCATGCGCCAGGTTACAAACTCTGGGCACAAATCTCCTGGACCCAAAACGGGTCGGGAAAACTTACTACAACAATTTTATTTCATATATATTTAAAAGCAAAATCACGACAAACACTTTTTTTATTATTATTATGAACAAAGAAGTCAAACTTTCTGTCCTTGCATATCCTTATTCAAGGTCCCTTCCCCCTCCCACCACATCAGGTCATTCTTTCTTCTCTACAACTCCTCATCCCCTCCCTGGGCAGGCAGCAGGCAGTCCTATGGTCCCACTGCCCCAATATTGCTTAGTTCAGTCTCCACTCCTGGCAGATCCAAATACTTAAGTAAAAAAGCATGTATTTGCAATTTCTTTTATTATGGTCCTACATTTAAAACTATCAACACAAAAGAAAATAGAAAGTCAGAGGCAGGTGTCCCGCGCCCTGTCTTCGCCTGTGAAGAAGAACGCAGTACGCAGTTTGGATCCTTCTGCAGCAAGTTTATTCTTTACCAAATGGGAGGAAGACCCCGACCCCTTGCCAGGAGCCGGCTTTTATACTGCCAAGCCCTAGCCTCTTACGTCTCCCCTTCTGATTGGTTGCAGACTCTCGCCTGACATGACGCAGGGTCA
>PVIH01005507.1:0-62745 GCA_004025045.1 Sigmodon hispidus
TTCAGGTCTTGTATTTGTAAAATCGCCACTCTCTTCTGGAGTTACCATATTGCCTTTTGTATTATTATGTAATTTCTTGCACTGACGTTTGCCCATGGGTTCAGTGATTCACGATTAGATGGGTCCTGATCAGTTGTGGCACTTTGGTTTGTGTGTCTCCTGTCACCTCTCTGGTCAGGGTTCGAAACCGCCCCTCAGAAGCCCCTGCAGTTGGTTTGCTCAGTTCACTCAGATCGGGGTCGCAGTAGGGCTCCTAGTAGATTCCCTGAGCAGCAGGGGCTGCGGGTGTGGCCAGGTGCAGAGTTCAGCTGCCCCTGCTCCAGAGTGCGCTGGGACGCCGCAGAGAGCACAGGTCCCGGTGGCCAAGTAGGGCCTTCTTAAAAGGAGTTTAGTGCCATTAAAAAATGTAAAGGTCGCCGAGACCTCATTATGTCCTGGCATCACTTATAATTAGTAAGCAAGCTTTGATCAGAGGCTGAACATGTTAATATCTTGACTTTGGGCTGGCCATCCTCTAAACTGAGTTGTCACTGTTACACAGCATCCAGCTTATGTTGCTTTTCTATAGCAACTATAGCATCCTGAAGAGATTAAGACATCCTGGCTAGATAGTGAGCTGCCTCCCTGCATGCCTTTGCATCTACTCCTTCCTCCTCCAGCACTGTTCTCATCCTCACCATGTTTCATGATTTGACTCAAGGCCTCTCTCTCTTGGTGAGATTATTTCAGACCTCAACATTTATATTTTAATTCACTAACAGACAAATAGTGGTTTGTATTTCCTGCTGTTTTTACTATTTTACTCTGAACTTATATATATATTTTAAGATCCATTATGTTCATGATCCATCCATCTTCCTCAAATGTGTGTTAATTTAGGTAATGATTTTTTTTTATTCACTGTAACATTATCAAAATCTGGACCTAACTTATCCTTTACCTAAATAATCCTCTCAACATGTAGTTTTTGAATGAATAACTTAAAGACAAAATATTTGAATCATGCATTTTATATATATATGCATGGCTCCACACATACCATAGGCTGAATCAAGCCTAAAGGCAGCGTCCAGGAGCCACAATTCTATAGGTGGTGGCCCACCTGAAAGACTACCTGGCTAGTCACCTGTGTTTATCTCCATGTTTGTGTGATTGAAACGTTTTTTAAGCTTTCTCAGGTCCTGTGCTGAAATACATGTCCACCCATTGGATGTCACATGTCGTATGATTTTCCTTTGGGCTGCCAACTCCCAAGTAACAACATATAGACTTATTATTAATTATGAAATCTTGGCATATTACTTAGGCTTATTCCTAACTAGTTATTATAACTTAAATTAACCCATTTCTATTAACATGGTTGCTGTAATATGGTTTGTAGCTGTTACTTTTCTTCCTGCATATCTTGCTTATTATATATCTCTTGACATCTCTCTCTCTCACACACACACACATCTTGATTCCTGCTTCTACTTCTTCTCTTTGCCCAAAGCCTACCCTATATCTCCTGCCTAGCTTTTTGGCATTCAGTATTTTATTAAACCAAACATAGCAATATATCATCACATAGTGTATAAATATTGCACAAGAAAGTTATACTAACCAGCATAAATATTCTGATGTATATGGAGAGTCCCTCAAAATGTGATAGAATAAATCACCATGTATAAAAGGAAGCATAAAGGTTTCTGTAATATGGAAATTATGATATTCTATGTGGGAGACATGTAAAACATTTGCCTTTACATTTACATAGGGGCTAAAATACCTCTCCAATACATTTTTATTTACCTATTCACCCATAAGATTCATGGTAAATTTGAACATATAGAAGAGATATAAGTAAGCTTATTAAATCTTTTAAATATCTTTACAGCACACTAAGGTGAAAATGTAGAGTTAATGGACTGACTGGAAAGATGTGTCAACAGGTAAAGTTCTTGCTGCATAAACCTTGATACCTGAGTTCAATCTCTAGAGTCATGTTAGGGTGGAAGGGGAGACCCTATACCACACAGTTGTCATGTGACCTCTTCATATGTATTGTACCAAAATCTCCTAAGGCACACATGCCGGCACATATCAATAATGAATATTTTTTAACTTTTCATGTACAGTGGATAGAAATAAGAATGTATCACAATAGAATAAATGTCAGTAGGATAAAATAGTACATGAGTGCAGTGATTTTATAAATTGTTGACAGCAGTGTCTTGTGACATGTATTCAGAGCAGTTGTATAATCCTCACAGCACATTGTGAAGTCCATTTACCACTAGAGGGGTACTTGGATTACCTTTGAGCCCTGATGAATAATACTGTTAAGAATGTGTTTCAGATCCCAAGCTGTTCAGTGGTTGTGGTATGCAGCTTGGACATGTTTTGCTTTTTGCTTTTTTGTTTAAAGTCCACTAATGAGTGAGTACATCCCCTGCTTATCTTTCTGGGTTTGAGATACCATGCTCAGGAGGATATTCTCCAAATCCATCCATTTGCCTGCCAATTTTAGGATATCATTTTTTTTCTTACTGCTGAGTAGTACTCCAGTGTGTAGATGTACACCTTGGAGTCTGTTCCCTCCAGAGGAACACCTGACCCAGTCTTGATGTTGGGATGATGAAAGTGATCTGCTGGGAGTGCATGCTGAGCTAGCTAAGCCACACTGGGACCTTGGGACCTCCTGCCCTTGCTAGGGAGGAGATAATGAGATGAGGAGAAGAGAGAGTGACTCAGGAGGGCAGGAGGGGGAAGGGAGTTTGAACAAGGGGATACATGGATAAAAATATGACTTTATTCATACTCAAAAAAGGAAAAAGTATATTGTTAAGAATGTTCAGTACAATTCTTATGTGTTTTTCTCTATTGTCTAGAAGGTTATGACTTACGAATTAGAATCCAAGTTATGTGAAGATTATTCAGAATCTGAAGAAAGCCCTAAGATGGAGGTCTTGCTGCAAGCACACTTGTGTGATAATGAATTTTCAACTGTTCAAAATGAACTGGCAAGGGGAATGTATAATTGAAATATTCTGTCATTCTAAATTAATGTACATTCTTTAATGTTCATTAATAGCAGTCTTAGATTTTAAAATTTTATGATAAATTATGAAATAAAATAGTGTTAATCTCTTTTCAAAATTAATCTTTTTTTCAATTTGGTTCTTTTTAGTTGATTTTAATTTTTATATAAATTTCATAATGAGCTTGACAATATTTTATTATTAATATTATTAATTAAAATATTTTTCAATTGTTGTCCCTTCCACCAAAATTTCCAGGCCCTCCTCCTCTTTCCCTACCCAACTTTAAGTTCTTTCTCAACAAACAAATAAAAACAACAAAACCTCCAATAACCAAGGAAACAAAATTGAACCACACCCAAAAAGGAAACGCAAAACAAAACAAAAAACACCAAAGTGTAACTAAATAAAAGCACATATATACATGCACATGTGCATTCACACACACACACACACACACACACACACACACACACACACACAAAACTGTGATGTCAAATTATATGTTCGTAGTCAATTAGTCTATAAGTACTCCTAAACATGAGGCCTGTCCTGTGTCCCTTTGTTGTAGAAAACTAATTTTCTCTATTCCAGTAGATATAAGTAACAGTTCATTTGTTATCCATTACCCTGGTGGTTAGGTTTTCATTCATTCATGTTATCTTTTAATATAACAAAATAAAATGAAACAAAAACTATCATATCACAACTGAGTAGGACAAACCAACAGAAGGAAAGAAGCCCAAAGAAGGCACAAGAATCAGAGACCAGAGACTTTGTTCACACTCAGGAATCCTCCCCGTCCCCCAACTCCTCAAAAAACTGGAAGCCATAATATATGCACAGATGACCTGGTGAAAACTTGTGCAGACCTTATGCATGCTGTCTCAGCATTTGTAAATTCATATGAGTTTTATTCATTTTGATTTAGAGGATCTTGTATTCTTGGTATCCCCCATCTCATCTGGCTCTTAAACAATTTCTGTGTCCACTTATGTGAGTTTCACCAACTCTGAGAGAAAGAATTTGATGGAGACACCCCATTTGCTGATGAGTGTTTCAAGATCTTTCACTTCTCTGCTGATGAGTCTTGACAACTTTTAACAAAACCTTGTTAATAATTTAGGGTACATTTTACATTGTAATAATATATGTTAATTGAATGTTACTCCTAATATTACAATATTGTATCTTGACAATTTCTGAACACAGCATATTTTTCAACTTATATTTTGTTTCATCTTCTTACCGTTATTTTGTAGAGTTCAGACCGAAGACTATTCACATTTTTCCCTAGGTTTCTGTGTAAAACTTTCATAATTATTATGATGTTGTTAATGATTTATTTTATATTTCAATTAGAATTGCTAATTTGTTTTATTTCATTATTGGCTTTTATTAGCTTTTTATAGATCTTTTGGGATGTCTACTTTAATAGTAATGTAATGTTTGAATAAAGATTGTGTGTTCTGGCTCTCTTTGCCCCATCTCCTGCGAGAATGAAGACCATTCTCAGCAACCAGACTGTGGACATTCCAGACAATGTGGACATCACTCTGAAGGGGCACACGGTCATTGTCAAGGGCCCCAGAGGAACCCTCCGCAGGGATTTCAATCATATCAATGTAGAGCTGAGTCTCTTCGGGAAAAAGAAGAAGAGGCTTCGGGTTGACAAATGGTGGAGTAACAGAAAGGAACTGGCCACCGTCAGAACCATCTGCAGTCATGTTCAGAACATGATCAAGGATGTTACACTGGGCTTCCGCTACAAGATGAGGTTTGTGTATGCTCACTTCCCTATCAATGTCGTTATTCAGGAGAATGGATCTTTGGTCGAAATCCTAAACTTTTTGGGTGAAAAATATATCCACAGAGTTCGGATGAGGACAGGCGTTGCTTGTTCTGTCTCTCAAGCCCAGAAGGATGAATTAATCCTTGAAGGAAATGACATTGAACTTGTTTCTAATTCAGCGGCTCTGATTCAGCAAGCCACAACAGTTAAAAACAAGGATATCAGAAAGTTTTTGGATGGCATCTATGTATCAGAAAAGGGAACAGTGCAGCAGCCTGATGAGTAAAGCCTGAGTTTCCCAGCTCCAAAAACAAGATCCTGAATTTAAGTGATTTGTGGTGTTTTGGGAGACAATTGAAAAAAAAAAAAAAAAAAAAGATTGTGTGTTCTGCTCTCAGACAGATATACATGCCTTCTATAGCAATATTTCCTTATTGCTTTGCCAATCATGATGTCCAGTGGGGTCAAACAGTGAAGCCTCACATAAGAAAAAATTCAGATATTCTGTGTAGAGTAGGCAGTGCACTACAGGCATTTTTATAATTGTATTTTATAAATTTTAAACTTCATATAATATATTCACATCTTTCAGGTTTTCAAATGTTTCTTTTTAATCCTATTTTTCTGAAAAATCTTAGGAGACCATGTTCTATGTGTTGGCTGTATACTGTGTCTCTTTCAGGCACTCATAGACACATATCTACAATCAGGTGGATTGCATAAGAATGGCCTCCATTGGCTCATACATTTGAATGCTTAGACATGAGATGGCAGAACTCTGCTTCATCCCATGTCTTGTTATGCCATTCGCTCATTCATCTACTTTGCTTTTAGGTATTTCTGTATTTTCTCGTTTCTTTATTGCTAACTTTCTTCACTGACTTTAGAAAAGATTTTAGTTTAAGTTTGTTGTACTTTCAGTAATACTTGTTGCTGCTGTCAGATTATGGAGAACATATATTTGAGTCTCAGTTGTATAAAAATGTGTGGACTGTTTTGAGTTTACTTACTCACAATGGATGGTGGAGGTAGACATTTTTCTTTGCTTTTTTTTCTTAGTACAGTCTTATCTTTTTATTTTAACAGATACTGTCGAAAATGATATATATGCATCTGTACCTCTATGTATAAGCTTAAGCTTTTTTCTGTCTCATACTCTCATTTGCAGAAGGAGATCTATAAATCTTCAAGTTCAACAAGCCCCATCAGATAAGGCCTCTGTCTTAACACTCTAACATTTTATTGATTTATATTACTCTCTAAACCATATTAATATAATCATTGAATTTTTTTAAAAAAAATAGAGTAAATATTTGTACTTACTGTTTATATTATATTGCCAACAATTACAAAGGCTTATCATATTAGTCATATAAATAAAATCATTTCCTTATTCATCATTCAGAAAATTCTTATTTTAAATGCGTTCAAATGAAACTTGGCATCTCTACAGTTTTTCAAGTTATCCACTGACCTATATATAACTACTTACACATATAATACAAGTTCTACACAGAACTTTTAGAAATCAGGTTTGACGATACGCACATATAGTCCCAGCACTCACGAATTAAAGCAGAAATATTCTCACAAGTTCAGAATCAACACAGGCTAACTAGTGAGGTGCATACCATCCACAGCTATAGAGATCCCAAAGAAAGAAAGAAAAGGAAGAAGGGAAGAAGGGAGGGAGGGAGGGAGGAAACAATAAGAACCCAGAAGCCTAAACAAACAATACTTATAAAAAAAGAAGTTTAAGGAGAAAAATATTTTTACAACAAATTCAGTGTACTGTTGTAAATAGCTGATCCATTTCCTAACTTTTGCAAATGGAGTACTACTCAGCAGTAAGAAAAAATGATATCCTAAAATTTGCAGGCAAATGGATGTATTTGGAGAACATCCTCCTGAGTGATCTATCACAAACCCAGAAAAATAAGCAGGTAATATACTCACTCATTAGTGGATTTAGCAAAGCATTCCCAAGCTGCAAACCACAACCACTAAACAGCTTGGGATCTGAAACACCTTGGACCGGCACCTTGGAGCCCATTCCCTCCAAAGGAACACCTGACCCAGTCTTGATGCTGGGGCAATGAAAGTGGATCTGCCTGGAGTGGATGTAGAACTAAGCCACCTTGGGACCTTGGAACCTCCTGGTCTTGCTGGGGAGGAGATAAGGAGATGGAGAGAAGAGAGAATGACTGGGAGGGATAGGAGGGGGAAAGGGAATTTCAACAAGGGGATATGGAGATAAAAAATGAGGCTTTAATAATAATAATAATAATAATAATAATAACAATAATATAAAGTATTCAAAAATACATTTTGAATAGCTTACAAAAAATAAAAATGTCAGACGTTTAATTTTGGTAAACAATGTCATTTAAAAAGTGCTTGCAGTACTACAAAAAATGTTTTTTCTAGAGATAATTCAAACAAAAGTCCCCAGTCTTCTGGTATATGCAGAAGATACCACAAAGGCTACCAATGGATTAATAAATGCAGATCAACAAGGAAAAGGCAAGGTAACCCTTAGCTATTGGAAAACACCTTTGATGGACAAGTGTTCCTGTTAGCATGGAAGAAACTCCTCTACAGAATCTACTGTCTGCTGCTAAAACCCATACGGATCTTCATGACAAAATATCCAGTACATAAGGCAATTTTTTTAGAAGAGAATATAAAACAAATATTTTTTACAAACTTCTAAAATTTTGACAAAATTTTTACATCCAGATTGGTCTCTTCAGAAGGGAAATGTTCAATTTCTTTGGGTTGGAACTTTATCTCAGTTATAACAAAATTCAGATTGGTTGAATGTATAGGGCCTGACAGATACCATATGTAACTGGCATAGCAATAAATTTATGAAAACTTAAAAAAAAAGAAAAGAAAAGGCTTTGAAGGTAGAGACATGGAACGCATCAAGAATAGCTCTGCAGTTTCTAGGTACATTCACAAGAAGTTGTAATAAACACTCCCACATTGTCATGCAGAGAGACTTAGGAGCTGGATTTCATCAGCATAGCAACACTGATCAGCTTAAAGAATGATTTAATTCAGCTCTTCTTATAACATAACTCAGAATTACACTTCCTTAATTTCCAATGCAAACTATGACTTTTTAGTAAGCAGATATTGTTTATTTTTATCGAAGCTAATGTCTCTGGAACAAATTAAAAATATTTTTTAAAAATCTATGTTTCTTGAACATTAGAAAGAAATCCAGAAGAAAACTGATACAAATCATTTGCAGAACTTTCAACAGAAATGACTGAAACTAAGGACAAATATATTACTGAAACACCTTGAGATGGATTGTTAAATTCGGTCAACAGAGGTGATCTGAGCCTATATTGCACACATGCTTTGTTTAGGAAATCTTAAAGAAGGCCTAACTATCTGAACAGACATCCATGATGATTGCAATACAATATGTGAGAGTTAGATCAATGTTCCATGGAACCTGGCTACAAAGGAAGAACAGCTTGTGTACAGCAACATTATAAGTGAGTAATGCAATCAATGCAAATTCAGTGTGGTCATGAAAATACATGAGCCTAACTCCATATTTCAGAAGCTTCCTGAAAAGAAAATCTTAGCATTCCTGGTTTAAGCTTTAAAATCCAACGTGATTATGTTTGTTATTAAGTTAGGTCTTTGTTTGATAATCTGCTCTCCATTAATTTTGTAGCCTCCTTTCTACATGCTTCTTGGCAGCAAGAGCCATGTCTCCATAGTAAGTCTTTGGCATGTTACTCAGATCAAAAAAGACTTATTGTATAGCTACGCTGGCTAGCCTAATAAAAACATACCCTTCCCCATATAAGCCCAACCCTCTTCTGCCTATTCTGTTAAGAAGAACAAACACCTACCAAACCACTCACCTCTAATGTATGAAATCTATAAAGTCTTGGGTAATGTTCTCATTATCCACACTGACTTATATACTCAATTTTACTAAGTTTTTCATATTAAATAACTAGAATCTATTACCTTATGTTTGAAACTAAACTAACATTTAGAGTAACCCCAGGTCATTTTTCTTCTTTACAAACTACAAGCATAAGAAAATTATCCCAAAATTGAAGGCACTTACTTTCTATGCTAGCAACCAAAGAGACACATATCTAGACAAGCCAATAGACACAGACAAAGAGACAACAGCTCTCTAAACATGGGCACATATAAAATGCATTAATACCAGAACACAAATTTGACCATGTATAGATAATCACTGTTTAGTAATTGTCCAGGTTCCAGAGACCATTCATGGCAAAGGTTCAAGGATAGTTTACATTTTCTTGTTTTATTAATGCTGACTGTACCTTCCCTCTGATGATGTGGCCTCTTCTATTTATTCTGGGCCCCATTAGCCTTTAATAACATGATTTTATGCAAGATTCAAATGTAGAAACTCAGAAACTGCCTCATGTCTCCTCTTTATAATATATAACTATTATACCTCAAATATGACCTTAATAACCCTACTTTGCTATTTCAGCCACTTTAAATCAAAATCTCAGAATCCACTAAAATTTCAAACAGTATTTACAAAATCCTCTATACCACTGAAGAACTTTTTTCAAAATTTGTTGATTTTGCAGAAGAAATGGAAGAAATATTAAAATCTTTGTGCATATGAAGGAAGAGAAAATATCATCTTTCAACTTCAGTATGCATGGCATATTGTGCAATTTTTTTTTCAGATATACTTTTAATCTTTTGCTGATTTTGTTTTCTCCCCAGTTGCTAGGGGATATTCAATCACCCTGTGAACCCCAAGTTTACATTTGCCTTAATTAAATAAAATTAACCTTGAGTCAGGAGGCTGAGTTAGCAACTAGTTAGCAGAAAATAATTATGGAGCATCAAAGGGTATCTAGAAGAGATAGAAATTCATCAGAAGTAGTAGGGAGGTATTTGGAGTGGCAAAACATTTTTTCTTTGGCAGAGCAGAAGAACAGTCTTTTTTGGGGAGATACAAGCAAGAATGGAAGGTTAGCTAGGTGTTATTCAACCTCTCTGAGCTAGCAGGTTTTCACTTCAGTCTTTTAATCTTGTATTTTATTTCCAAAATGAACAAAAGAGATTTAGTTCAAGCTACTCTTACCTGCAGCAACAGGGTCAGCATCTGAAGGAACAGAATTCTCACTGCCAGAAAACCAGGCTGGTAACTTCAGAGTTGCAATTGCTGGCTGAAATAGTAAATTAAGGTGCACCCACTGTGCCAAAGTTAAAAACAATACTCATTAAAATCAGAACCCTAGCTTTCTGTTCTCATGACTCACATTTCTTATTTGGAAAGTAGCAGTGTTTTAAATGTTTTAGTGTCCTGATATTCCTCAATATTCTGTAACTTCAAAGTTAAGAGTTCTTTGCAGTAGCGATGAAAGTATAATTTCTTGCTGAAGTTTTTATTGAATAATAGTTGAGTCAATGCTGTCATGGGCATTCAGTCTTCTACTTTTTAATATTATTTCTTTCTGTTTCTACGGCAATGTTAGTGTAGCACAATTCATTTACTTTGAAGATTGAAAAATACAATCTCTTTGAAAAGCACCAAGAAAATTATAGCCTGTGATCATGACCCAGGAATTAATCATGGATTTCATTTGCATATTCATCTTTCCAGGTCCAGGTATCAACCTATCACCTTGCATTTGTATCTGTGTCAAAATGAAGATAAGGATAGAGTCACTGTATTTACTTTGATAAGATCTCTTTAGCCATGTAGATGATACTATAAAACATATGCTGGTTTATTAGCTATTTAACATCTATTCATCCACTTTGTCTCATTTACATCAATTTATTCAAATATGGACAGTTAGATACCTGGACATTTTAAACAGTATTATAAAAGATTGAGGATATTGGATAGATCCACACATTTTTTTTTCCTGTTGATTGAATGAAAACTTAATCTTTTATTTGACTCTACAGATACTTGCTTAATAAGAGTGTAAGTCTCATTGAAATTCCAAAATGGACCTCAGGCTCAAAGGTCCAGTTTCTGTAGCTGCAATACTAAAAATGAAATGCGGTTTCAGGAAATAGAGGTATGGAATAAATTCCATCTAGTATTGCATGTTTTCACATTTGTCTGAAATTCAATTTGAGATGTGGGTAAATGGTCAATGGAAAGAAGAGGGAAATACACAAGTAAATAAAAATGTAAATTACCTACACAGGTATCAATAGTTACAAATGTGAAAATATGGGCTACTATTTATCAAAGAAATCATGTTTTACACAATAGAAAAAAAGAAGTTATATGGATATGAATATGGCATAAGTATGCACAATACAGTATCTAACCAACCACATTTTAATACATAGAAAATATTTCAATAATCCTATGGTCCTGCCTAGAACATCAGAAATCTATGAAACTAAAAAAGGATCCAAGATGTTGAAATTTGAGAGACAGGAAGAGGTGAAGAGGCTGAGGGAGTTCATTTCTCTAATATGTCATATGGACCTAAAGTAAGAAGGAATGAAGTATAATGGTAACATAAAGCAACCAAGTGATATTGCCAGCACAGTGTTTGTGAATGATTTTTCATTTCAGAAAAAAAATGATATTGAAACAGTATGAGAAGCATGTGACAATGTGGCATTATCCAGCAAAGGTTACGTTACCCCAAACCTCCAAGTAGAGGTGAACTGTTCTGGGAGACAATTCCGCTACAGAATGAGCCAGCTCTGCATTCAGTGGAATTAACTTCCATCCTGGCCTTGCACCACATGCAGTACACAATTTCTAGCCACAGGCAGCAGGAAGACAGGTTCTCCTGTGGTCAGCACAACCAAGACATTTGTTTTTTCTCAAAACTTCTCTTACCTTCTATAATACAGAAGAAATGAATTCCACTTGCTTATTAGTCTGTGCATGTGTTTGTTTTGTGTGTGTGTTTAAGAGACCAAGAGATGGAAATAGGAAGAGAGAGAGAGAGAGAGAGAGAGAGAGAGAGAGAGAGAGAGAGAGAGCTCAATCTTGTTAGCTATAACAAAGGAATAGAAAGACTATCCCTGAAGAACAGGAAGAAACCTTTCTCTGGAGTGCTCATCAACTTATATACTATAAATAATTTTACCATGGCTAAATTCAAATTGTTATATCAGCCAATTAAAAAATTTTAGGTGTTTAATTAATGAGACTCATAAGTAATTGCATCTGAAAATGCTGTTCCTAAGACTACTGTTGAGGTACTATGACCAAAACCTGTACTACATTGGCTCTAATCCCTTTATTTTCTATCTCCATTTTTGGCTGTGTGAGAAAATACAATTTGATTGCCCTATTTTAAAAATGTCTGTTTTCACAAAAAGCCATATACTTCAAATATTTCTTAAAAAATAGTGCTCATAAAATATACTTTATTTCCTATACACTTCCAAAGTTTTGGTTTGATTCCAATACTTTCTGACACTATTGCTGGTTATTTAAAAATAGCTTCACATTTGCTATTTCTTAGACATTCTTACTTTTTATTTAAAAACTATCTTATTCAATATATTTGACCATTTTTATTTAACTTAAATCAAGCTATCAGACAAAAATGGACAATGAATCTTTATAAATCATCAAATATACATGTAAATAACATTAGTTGCATTGCACATGAAGTTCTATACTGCTTGAAACCATATTGGTGAAATTGTCAAGGTTGTCAATGCATTTGTGAAGGCAAACTCTTTAGACTCTGGTTCTTTGCATCAGCAACATGATGCGACATGTCACTATTCTTCAAAATTTCCTGGAACGTTTTTATGTTCCCTTGATTTTAAGACATCATTTAAAGTGAAGCACTATAACTGACAATTTCATAACTTGAAAATCATTGCACACATCAACACAAACAATAAAGTTCAGAACTGAAAAAAAAACACTTTGTTTTCCTTTAAAATTTTTAATACAAATATTCATTTCTAGAGTAGGATTTGAGGAAGCTCGTCTCAAACAGAGATTCCTGCTAATGATCATCTTACATGAAAATAATGCAGTTGCTAAAATGTTTGGCTTAGGGAAAGACAGGAAGGGCGGGGGAAGTAGGTACATTTGTGCCATGATACACATGAGGAGTTCACAGGACAACTTGCAGGTGTAGTATTAATTAAACATTTTGGCCTGGCCCCATGACCTAGACTTGCAGACCTACAGTCCCACAGAAACACACAGATGCTTATATTAATTTTATGCTGATTGACCTAGGGCCCAGGCGTATAACTTGCTTACTTTTTACTCTTAACCTCATTTTTTTTTATCTTGTTCAGCCATGCAAGTCAATACCTTTTCTCAGAGCAGCATAATTGTCCTTTGCATCTGCTGGCTTCTCTACTGGTCTCTCTGGCATCTCTGCTCTGCTCTTCCTGTTCCCAGAGTTTTCTTAGTCTGGTGGCCCCACCCACACTTGCTGTCTGCCTTCAGTCAATCAGCATTTTTTTTAAACCAGGAAGTGAGACAGTTATTTACAATGTAACAACATAATCCCTGTATATGCAAGAGTTGCTTTTTTCCTTCTGCCTTCAGTTCTGGAGATGAAACTCAGATCAGGCCTTCATACATGCATCGCAAGTACTTTTATCCACTTTAGAGAACCCTTGTCTGGAAATTAAGACATTAGTTAGGTTTAGGTAAATTCACCAGGTATTACAATATAAGATTTGACAAGTATCCTAAGCCATCTAAAAATGAGGGTTCAAAAACGTTAATTAAATCAGATTTTAAAAACAAAATACTAATGTTTTAGCACAGATATAAATGCAAAGTATCGTCAATATAATAACCATTTTCTGTAGGATAGATTTTAAACTATTTTATGTAATAGTTGGTTGTGATGCTCAGCTTTAATTGTTTACTTGACACAAGCTAAAATCACCTGAAGAGTCTCAATGAGGAGCTGTCAACATTTGCTTGGCCTGTGGGCTACCATTTGGCACATTGGCTTAATTAAGTTACCTTCTGTGGGAAGACCCCATTACCAGTAGATAGAGCAACATTTCCCAGACAAGATGGTCCTGACTGAAGAATGAAGGAGTGAAGCTGAGGGCAAGCAAGAGAGCATGCACGCATTTTTCTCTCTGCTAGTCACTGCAGATGTGACGTGAATAGATGCTTCAATTTCCTGAAGCCTTGACATACCCAAATAATGGAGTTTAAGCTGAAATCACAAACGAAAGTGAACCCTGCTTCCTCAGTGCTGCTTTTCTCTCAGAGTACTTTGTTTCAGCAATAAAAATGAAACTAGGTCACTAGAAACAAAACCTCAACACTAATTCAGCATTTAGCCCACTTACCTCAAAGACAGTACTATCATTACACATACAAATACTTATCTGTGAAGTTTGTTTACTATTCTTTTTAACTTAAAATCTGGGAGATTTTCCCCTGAAGAACCATGCAGTTCTCTATATGCCTTAGGTCATTCTTCCCAGCACCTCTTCACTCCACGAGTGCTGTGAGCCATTAATCTATATACTGAAGATGTCCTCTCCACTTATTAATGACCAATAAAACCCCCAAGCAATAGAACCCATTTTCCAGACTACAGTTAATCAGTATCAGTTTTACACTGACTTTTTAGTCTAAGGAACAAATCACAAGGACAGAGTGTAACTAAGTATATGGTTCTATAGAATATTCTTAACTCATATAGAGAGAAATATAGAGCAACTTTATTTTTCCAGAACCTTCTACAGACTCCACTATTGTGTCAACCCCTTTTCTCCTTCCACTGAGGAGTCCTCATATCTGGAGAAAGGTTGCTAAGCCCTTTCTTTTTATTCTGTTGCATTCAGGTATTGATATTGTCATTTCAATCCTGTGACCTCCTCTCTTCATTTTAAAGTAAGTATCATGGCAATTGTTTCATCCTAGCCAGCCCACAAATGCTCTTCACCAGAAAGACAAAAAGCTCTTAGATCTCTGCCCTGCAGGCTCTGCACATACGTATACCCCACAATGGCCTCTGCCATCTGTGCCCCACCATGCCTTTTGTATATTCTGGCAGAGTCTAACACACTACCTTGGTGGCTTATCTGTGAGAGATAGTCCACTGAGTTAAAGGACAAAGAGGCTGATAGAATGAGAAGCACAGAAATCATGCTGGTCCCTCCCGCCCCCCAAGTTTCCATGAGTCATAAATCAAGAACAAAGCCTGCTATGAATAGTTTTCCTGGAAAAGTATTTCTGTAAATAGTGAGGTAATGTCTTTGATACAATTTGGTTTTGATTCTTATTCATCCATAATGGAAAACATGTTCCATAATGGTAGTGACAACTTTTAGGTTCTCTTGGAATCGATATAGTTTTAGCTAAGGGACAAAAGTACTTCTGAGGATATGCAGTATCTACAGTCACTCACAAAGACATTAAGCATATTTTATTAAAATGGATCCATAACGAAATGGCTAAACAAAGAAAGTTTTCAAGAAATCTGAAAATCAAAATGGTATATTGCTGCTTACTGTACTCTGTACCAATCCACTGGCATTTCATTACCATATTCTGTAGGGAACAGTATCTCTTGTAACTGCATTCTCTGAGGGAGGCTGGGGGAATGATGAAAACTTTTGGTCTGAGTGACAGTGTGTATTAGTGTTTATTAACAAATGACAAGTATGTACAAAACTAGCAACCAGAGCTTCCTCCTCCAGGATGGCTGCAATAAGTAACCACTCACCTACAGAGACTACTTACAAAAACTAGCCAGCCCCTCCTCCTGTCCTGTACATCATAAACATGCCAAGGTTCCTGGCTGTTTAGGAAGCTGTTCCAGCAGAGTGAAAAATGCCCAGCTGAGCCTTGCTTTTCTGGGTGTGTGTCTGTCTTTCTTTATTCCCTTGCCACCCCAGGCAGGTTTCCAGGACCAAGCTGTGCAGGATGAAGGACTGAAGAAGCTTAGAAGTGGATAATTGAAGAGGTCAAATTGACATCTAACAGAATCCCTCCTCAGGCTGCTTCCTCTCCCTGAAGCAATTTCTTTAGGGAAGCTCAACTTCTTACTTGAAAAGACAGAGTTCTGAAAAAGAGAGGACATACACACACACACACACACACACACACACACACACACACATTTCTAAGTACCTGGAAGTCTGTATAATATTTATATGTGTGTGTGTGTGTGTTTTAATACCTAAATACAACCTGCTAAATCTGTATAATTTGTGTGTGTGTGTGTGTGTGTGTGTGTGTGTGTGTGTGTGTGTGTGTGTGTGTGTGATCTTATGGATAATGAGAGTTTTCCTTGGAAGGATCTTTTTCCTACACCCCTAGAAATATCAGAGAGGTTACACCTGTTTAGTCTCAACACCATGGCTGCTTAAACAAGACCTGATACAAATGGGCATGCTAACAAGAAATAAACAGGGAAAGCTCATGGAGCCTCTAGAGATGGGAACTACATAACATTTTTATTGTAGCCTCAACTCATGATCATATTTCTCTGCATCTGGCCTATGCTTCTAGCTCTCTAGGAGAAGTGCTGGGGTCCATCTTACAATAAAAGAGATTAAAAAATTAATTTTCAGAAATATTTCAAATCTTCTCAGTCCTAAAGATTGATGTTATGATGATAAAATATGATGATTGTAAGTCTCTTATTTCAGGCTTAGTAATACTAGATTACAGTATTACTTTCCATAAGTGTTTAACAAATTTCTCTTCTCCATCTTTTCATTCTCCCTCAAGAGCTCTGAGTCCCAGGATTTCCTCCTTTCACCCTGGTTGCCAACTGTATACATTGTTGGCCCAGTGCTTGAAGTTCACTCAGTTCTACACTTATAATACAGGCAACAGATTGGGGCTCAAAGTCAGTTATTAAATAGGGAACATGTTTTAGGCTTGAGAAAGTTATTTTAGTTTTATATTTAAATATGAGTCACAAAATGATTGAGTCACTAAGAGTGTTGTTTTCTCCATCACTCTTTCTTCTTTTCTTCATTCTATTCATGTTTTCATATGTCTCTCACAACTATTTCATTAACCAAGGAAAATGGTTGGATTTTTTTATGTAAATAGTTTAATTTACTAAAGCTTCTCTTTATAACAGATCAAAGTGTTGTGTGTTGATTTGGTTTTATTTTTTGTGGGCTTGGAAAATACTCCCTATGTAATGCCTATTTCCCAAAGTTTGGAAGGCAAAGTATTCTCTTTCTTCCAGACTCTTAACTGTAGATACAGCAGACTATCATTCTCCTCTGAGGCATATTCACAGTTCCACCATTTTTTTGTTTAATGTAAGCAATGTGGACTCTGCCACCCTGCCCTTTCTAGGTGTCTTAAGAAGTAAAGAGACAAAACATCTCTTGACTGCTGTCGTGGATAAAGGCAGCTTCCTCATCAGTCTACAGAGATCTGGGGTCAGGATCTTTCCTGAGTCTTCATGATCTGCTTTCTCATCTAGAGCTGAGCTGAGCAGATCTTCAAATATTTACAGAATGTGGCATCATTCTTGATGTTCTTTAGTTTTGTTTCGATTGTTTGTCTTTTTCAACATTAAAAGATAGATGGAAAAACAACTTTTGGAACCTGAACTGTTTTATTTTTTATATCCATAATAAAAATAATTCTTGGCAACATATACCTTTGTAGCATGGATCTTCTTAATCCTTATCTTTTACACTTTAATTTCAAATTGAGAATACATTGCATTGGAGCTCTGGTCACAGACTAATATGAACCCATGTTTGTTACTTGCACATTTATGTTTCAATCCCCATCTATCTCCTTCTCTCCTCTACCTTTCTCAGGAGTAGTATTAGTGTTAGCTTCACTTCACTCAGCCAAGCTAGATTTTCTGAAACTTAAATCATGTTTTCTTCCAATGCTTGGAGTTCCCAGCAGATTTAAACATCACATTTTGATGAGGCAAAATGCAGCAAATTTTTGTAAAAGCATACAAAACAGTAATTTACTCATCAAAGTTTAAAGTTTTGGTGTGTCTGAAAAATACAGATCTCTTCTTGGAATGTTTTTCTTAATTTAAAATGATGTCAAAGACAAAAATTCCAATGCTAATTTCATTTCACACAAAAATAAGCAAAGAAGTAAACCTGAGATTTTTAACTAGAGAGAGAACACTTTCTACAAGGATAATATCATGTGTGTTACAGCCACAGTAAAATCAGTGATGGGAAGGGCCAGCCAAAATGAGTTAGATGGTCACTTTTATCCATTAGTATAGAAAATGATTTCCTAAAGAAACTTAATATTCAGATATTTGAATAAGAATACAAGGCTGTTACTACCAAGGCCAGATTACAAGACTTGTACTTAAAATCAAGCTGCCCTAAAGAAGAGATAACTTTCAATGGAGACTCATTCCTAAATAAGAATTACAAGCAATTAAAAATAATCCTTTTTTTCATGCATAGGAATAAATCTATGCTTAGACTAGCATACAGAGAAACGTGTTTCTAGTCTTATTTCATTTTTCTAAATCTTATGCTAAGATTTTTATAGTGAACTTTGGATCATTATATTCCTCCGTGCTCTTTTTCTTATGGCTCTTCCCCCATCCCAAAGGCTGCCATATGTGTTGGAAAGCATAAGTCATGTGGGTAGTAGTATTTTTTCCTGGCAGTTAATCATGCTTTTGAATAATGCCCAGTGATCCAAATTAGGTAAACAAATGACAGGTAAGACATCCCAGGTGCTAAATTTGCAGCTGAAACAGGAGCCAGGTATGACTTATTTATTTGTGGAATATGTGGTTATGTAGCAAGTGCTCTGAAGGATAAGCTCCTTCACATTACCCATTCCAAACAAGTTCTCTGTCCCTGAACCATCACTACATGCTCTGAAGGTAAGGTTGTAGGACATGTCAAAGTCGGGTATCTACTAGTAGCTTAAATATTTTTCACCAAGAGCTACGTTTAAGAATAGTGTGTGAGAGTATTGTCTTTCAGTAATAAACTCTTCAGTTTGAAAGTATTTGGTGTTACAAAACTGGGAAGGTCACAGGGGGAATTCTCTGCCCTAATATTAAGTTAATCTATCAACAGTCACTATTTTCTTTCTTTTTTATGAATTAAGATAGTAGCAGTAGCTGAATACTGTTAGACAGATAATAGAATTTGTTCATAGGACACCAACTTTCCACAGATATTTCTGTTTCTGCTCTAATTCTGGATGCTACTTTATCATTCAAACACAGCATCTTTGGTCTCTTTAGGTCTATGACAGTGCAAGCTTCCAGAGGAAGCATCTCCTGTGTTTTCCTTTGTCTTGTATCCTTTCTCCATAAGAAATCTGACATCTGTCCCTAAGCAGAAAACATATGTCATTCATGCATGCAAAGAGGGAGAAAGAAAAAGAGAATAACTTCTTAATACACACACACACACACACACACACACACACACACACACACACACATCTTTTACTAGTCCATAGGTCATTTCATCCTTGTACCATTCACACTTACTTGGACTTGTAACTTGTATCTTCTACATGTGATTTTATTTTAGGATGTAATAAATAATCTTATAGTTAATTTGATTACCTACAATAATCTCTAAAGAAATATTTATTATCCTCAGCAAAATAGTGGATCAAAACACACAACTTCCAACAGTACAACAGGTAAAGTTTCCCATCACTGATGTCTTTAATTAGAAACCCACTTTCCTGTTTCTTCAGAAATTCCTGAACATCGTTAGTGCTATCCTATCAAAAAGAAAAAAAAAAAAAAAAAAGAAAAAACCTTGAGCAACCGTAAGTGTTTGACCATTTAAAATATGTTTATTAACTTAATCACTGCAATAAAGCCTTGAGTAAATTTGATTTTATGTTAATATGTATATTTTTATATGCAGAACAGGCTCTGAAATTCCAAGCCTAAAATAAAATTCTATTATTTAATGTCCATTCAGTTGTAAAACAGCCAAATTAAACCAGATGGTCATAGTCTTTAACACATGAATACATTCTCCTACTCTGTAGATCCTCCAAGATGTATGATCTATCTATGAAAGTCACGGAGTATAATTTTTCTTTCACTCTAAACACTTAAAGAATTATAGGGTCTAGCATGGGATTAACACCTCTGCTGGAGGTGATGCTTAAAAATTAAAGTGCCATATTTCACTGTGCAGTGTTCTACATAGCTGCTGAAGCTGCAGAGATGGTCTCATTACTTCTTTTCAAAAACATTGTAAATTCTCTTAATGCCAGTATTCCGCTATGAATGCCAATGTGTTGTCGGATATTTTACACACTGAATTTTTTTTCTGAGAATAAAAGGCCAATGAACTAGGAATTGTATTATGTAAGATGATCATCATCTAAATACCCTTTATTTAGAAAGCATCCTGTGATCTGTGTATTTATAAGCACATATTAGTGAATTATCCATCTTACTATGTTTATGAAAGAAGTCTATGAAACTGAGGACATTAAAGTACATACTAATTAAGCCAAATAAGTGCGTGTTGATTTAATTTTTAGCAAAGACAATATTCAATTGATATTTTGTGTCCAAGGATATTGCCTTAGTTCACAATTTTAACTTGAATTCAGAACTTTTGCCTGGTAATTCCATAAATGTTAAAGATTGAAGGCAAATACATCACAGTGTGTTGAACGTCAACCATTTTTATCTTTGTGTTAATTGTCAGTTTCAGTTAAGGCCCTGAAGTTAATTCAAATTAATCTTCCCAAATATATAGCAGAGTCTTAATCCACATTCTGCCAACATATTTCAAATATTGTTTCTGATTCACTTTGAAAATATAAACATTTGGGAATAGATGATAAAGTATATTTGAAGTTTACCAAAAGACAAAGAAGATGGCTCTTTTTCATTGGAGATTAGGTTGAGGGATGGTGATGGAGTGATAAGTGTAATCAAAAGGCTAGAAGTGTGTTTATAGATGTCATGGGTTAGAGCAAAGCCTATGGACTCATTCACAGTTATCTGAAGGACAATTACTATAACTACACAGAGAAGAACACTGGAAACAGCCATTACTTTGAGTCTTTGCCAATAATAAGGATAAAAAAGATTTCCTGTGGGTAGAATGTGTTTACAGGGTGGATGACAAGGGGCACACACCCATTGTTCTCTAAGGACCAGCTTCACAGCAGAAAGCAGCTAAGGGAATACCATAACACTCACAGTGCTAAAGAAAAGTAAAAAAGAATGGAATAAGGCATAAAGTCGAGGGTAGCAGAGTTCTGTGGTGAAATCTGAAAGCAATGCCAAGTCTCCAAAGTGTCCTTTAATAATCTCAGTGCTGTAATTGTCAATGCTGCAGAAGGTCAAGGGCAGCCATTTAGCCCTCAAACAATCACAAGTGTATCAAGTTTTACATATAGTTTCTCTCCTCCACATTCAAACCCAAGTACCCAAGCCTTTGAAACATTGAGGAATGAGGATGTGGGGGAGGTTTTCTGGTCTTTTGGCTTTCAGAAGGAAGCTTCTGAAGGCCTCAGTTTTAGAAGTAAAAAGCTACCAATTTAAAAGGTACCACTTACCCAAGGCTGCTTTTCAGATAACACAGATAATCAAATCTTTCAAGGTTGCTTAAAAATGATCAGAGATGCCATGGTGCTATGTTTCATTAGTTGTTGAATAACTAACCAACTGTTCAAGATGAGCATGGCTCTCTCATTGGAAACAAATCAATGTAATGTCATCCACAAACATTGGCAATCACTATGTGACTCTCTCCATATTCATCAGTATATATCATAGTTGAGGTCTATCATCTATGGCTACTTTGTTAAAGTGACTTTCCCAGTAGGGTTGTTTTGTTTAGCAAATAAAATAGATGACTCTCAGACTAATACGTATTTCATAATAGTAAATAATGCTTACGTAGTTTAAGAATGCCCCAGTCATTACATAATACATGCTTTTACTAAAAATTATAATGTAAGTATAAAATCAAGTTTAACCCAAATATTTATAAGGCCAAAGCCTCTTAGAGTATCTAGACAAAGGAAAAAAAAAAAAACCAGACTCCTAGGGACAAAGTGATATGAATGACTATGAGCTGGCAGAGCTATATGGGGCTGCTGAGACAAAGTTATACAAGCAAGTAAAGAGAAAGGAGCAAGATATGAAACTTTATGTAGGAAGATACTATATTTATAAGATGCAAGAGAAACCAGGTGTGACTGAGTATGTCTGTGCTTCCTGTGCTTGGGAGGTAGACCTAAGAGGGTGGGGAATTCTATGCCATTTTTGGCTACATGATAAATCTATAAAACAAGATTGAAGAGGCAGATATGAAACTGTTTACAACTTAAAATTTCTTTAAAATGAAGAAAGACAGCAAATTATAGCACTAACATTGTAAGACAATATCTGCCTACATTTACTGAAAAGTTTGGTTTAGTCTATAGAAATCAAAGGAATGGCATCCATCCATGGGGTATAGGTAGGATCCATCACTGATTTTTATTGTTTTCCATGCCATTCATAATCTTTTTGTCATTTTTGTATGACACTGCTCCTTTTTTGATCTACCATAAACTGATTTGTGTTTTTTTCCCTTTGAAGTCTTCTATAAATATTGATTCCTCAAGATTTTTGCAGTCAATTAAATTTTTGTTCCTACATCTTTCATCTTTCATCTACTCTTCATTGAACTTTATAAGATCTCAGAGGCACTGCCATCCTATAAATTATATGTTTCTAATAAATAAGTAAAGGTACCAGGAAACAAACTTGCACTCAAAATTAAAATTAATGCTTAAATTATGTTACTTAATTTACATTTGGGTATACACTTCCTTATCAGTGCACCTGGAAATAAACACTATGGAGACAACCATCCAAGCATATGAAAAATTGAATATGTATAAACCAGACTGTTTGTAAATATGTAGATTGAAGTAGTAAACACCTTTAACTGTGGTTAAAAAATAAATTAATGATTATACATGGGGTGGAAGGCAAGAATCAAGTCTCTTAGTAAACAACTTAAGGTTGATGATAATTTCTCTGGTCTAAATAAGGACTGAAGTGTGAACTAATAGTCAGGTCAGTGGCATCAAACACAGAGATAGAAGCTTTCTTGTGAAATACAGATAAACTCACAGTCAAATTTTTGATATGTTGTAAACTGCCCCAAGTACAACTGACACTTCTCAGGCTCAACATGATCAGTATTGCATTTACCAACCACAGTGAGCTTTCTTCATATTGTAAATTAAAGTTTGTATAGGGCATCATATTAAGAGTATTTAGTATATTTTCACTGACAATATGTTTTCTTTGTTTAAAGGGAAATTAATAGTATAAGTTGTTTGGAATTGAAAGAGTTATTCTGTTCTTAACATTTCTGTTATTTTTTCAAGAATAAAGAATAACAAACTGGAGATATTTGAGCTTGTGTCTCCTTCTATGTGATGCCTAAGTCCATCTTCATATTGAGTGGGTTCCCACTGCCAGTCCAATTGACTCTTTCTACTACACTCAGTACCAAGGTTTATCACCTCACTGTTCAGTACATTATTTGCTCAAGCAAATACCAGAAACTGATTTCTTTAATTTGAATCTATTTTATTAGGACAGGAGAGTTTAATAAAGAAGATAAAGATAAATTGAACAATGCTTTCTTGTTCACAATACAGAGTACCTTATGTGCTTGAGAGGGGACACTGAGATGTGTTTGCTCCAAAGGCTGCTTTTTAAAAAATTTTTATAGAACAAAGTCTTTTTTTTTTTAATCCATGTATCCCCTTGTTCCAACTCCCTTTCCTGTCCCGATCTCTCCTGGTCAGCCTTCAGCCTCGCTCCTCCCCATTCCCCCATCCCCCTCCCCAGAAAGGGCAAGAAGTCCCAAGGTGGATTAGCTCACCATCCATTCCAGGAAAGTCCAATTTCCTCATCCTAAGATCAAGACTGGGTTAGGTGTTCCTCTGGATGCCAATCCATGCACAGAAACACAATCTGAACCCTCCCCTTAAGGTTCCACATATTGCCCATGTCAGTGGACAGTTGCCTATCCTTGGAGGGCTTATTTCCTTTTCCTGATGGTTCCCAGGTGGTTGTTCTTGATTCAATGAGCTCCTTGGAACTCCAGCCATCCATCACTGTGAGAATTTTCTCCATAGTCCCTACCATCTTGCTCATATAGAGTCTCCTCCCCTGCTATCAGCTGGACCAGGGATTCAGCCCAGTTCTCAGTCATGTATCGCTGCCTCTACTTCTATTCATTGTTGGATGTAAGTTCTGTGATGGCACTTAGGGAGCTTATTCATTTGATTATGGGAGAAGTCCTGTATTGGCAACACCTTCAGTATTGGTTGGAGACCTAGCCAGGGACATCCTGTGATTCTTGGAGGTTTCACTAGCACTCAGTCTCTTCCTATCTACTACTACTACTACTTCCTATCCTATCTTGGCTTCCTCTAAGATCGCTATCTCTCTTTTTTTCTCTCCCTCCTTGTTGATCCTCCTACTCAGTCATCTTCTTCTCTCATGATTTTCTCCCACCTGTTCTTGGTTACAACCCCTTATGCTCCCAATTAGCTAAGGAAATCTTCTCTATTTTCTCTTTCAGGGTACTCCCTGGAAGTCTCTCAATTTCCTTCAGTGGTGGAGCACATCGGTTTTGCTGAAGGAGGCAGAGGCAGGAAGATCACAAGCTCAAGGTCAGCCTGAGCCCCAAAGTCTTGATGGTGTTTCTTTGAAAAACCTCAAGAGCCTGTGGAAAGAGAGAAAGTAGGTGACTTCTTCCACTTCTTCTTCCACAAAGTGGTTCCCTGAGCCTTTTACAAACAGTATGCTCCAAAAGATGTCTCTAACTAACTAGTAAAACTGTCTAGGTCCTGCAACATCTGTTTACATATTGTGTTCTAAAGGTACAAGAGCATTTTGAACACCTTATCCTAAATAACCTTTGACAAATATATCAGGTTTTTTTCTATGTATTAGTATACTAGCATCTTTGAAGACTTAGTGTTATAAATGAATATTGAAACCTCTTTAAGTTTCCTTCTGTGCTCAGCGATAGTAATTTTTTATATGCATTATACTTTTATCTTCACTTAAATTATATAGAATATTTGTCTATTTAGTTATAGACTTTTGTTTGAAAAGACTATGCTGAGTGAAGAGTGTATATGCCAGTGCATACAATTTAAAAACAATACTCTAGTAAATATGTGAGAATCATTCTAAGATAAAGAGTCGATACTTTCAAAGTCTATCTAAAGTTACCTTTCATATTAATAAAGATTCTCTTAAAATTTCTCAAAATATGTAATATAATTTTTTAAAATCTTATTGTACAAGTGCCTAATTATTTAATGTAATGTACTACAGAAGTTCTGTTCATTGAATCTGAGCTTGGTTTGATGCAAACAAGTGATTAATTCAACATTGTAGCTTGAATATGAATTGATTCTTTAAATATTTGGCTTCTAGTGTTCATCACTGGAAATATTGTGAAACATCTAGGATTTGGAGGGCAACTGGAGAAAGTAGATTATTTGCCATAGGCATTCAGACTTTTAGCCCACTCCACATCCTGTTTACCTTATCCAAAGCATAGATGAAGTATGCCCAATCAGTCTCCTTTCTTCTCTTACCTTTTGTAGAGTAAGAAAAAAATAAAGAAGAAAAAAGAAACTTTTCCTGGGGAGACACAACATACAAATCTATTTACCCCAGGTAGATATTCCATGAACAGATCAAAGTACAGATAACAGCAAAACCCAAATCAGTGAATCAACGAGTTTTATTGAGATTATTTACAGAAACAGAAACAACTCAAAGACAGCTGCATTACCAAGGCTCACTACATCATGGGTGACAATTCACAAATCAGGAAACCTGGTACACACTGCACAGCCTGAGGTCAAATCAACAGGTAGAAGAGTGTCTTCAAGTGCCTCAGTTGGTCTAAATATATCCAGGCAGCTATAATGGTGACTGCTTCTCACTGATAGCTGGTCTGGTCTCATTGTTCTTTACAACTCAGCTTCTATTGCTTACCATGGCAGGGAGAGGCCCTGTGAATCTTGTGAGGTTCAGAAATTTTCTGAAGCTATTTTGAGTTGTTTGCCTTTGTGCAGGATGGATGGAAACACCTGGTGCTCTCCTTGCCTGCTGCTATGCCTTCCTCACTTTGATGCATTGTGTTCCTCTGAAACTGTGAGCCAACATAAACCCTTTCTACTTTAACTCGATTTTCACTATAGTTTAACACAGCAACAGGAAAAAGTAACTTGAATGCTATTTAACCTGGAACATCAGCTTAGATAAGGCAAATATCAATGCATGCAATATGCAGTTTAAAAGGAGGCAAATGCAAAGTTAACTTCTTAGTTTAAACCTTTCAAATGCAAGTAGTAAGCATCACAAAATTAACTGACTTTCCTTTACAAGAATCAAATTTCTGGTTTGTGTGTGTGTGTGTGTGGTGGTGTATGTTAAGTTTCTATGTTTGTACACATGTGTAGGGGTGTGTTTATCATTCTCCTTGTTATTTTATTAAATATCTTCATTAAAATGAAGCATAGCTTCCCAGGAAATTTCAGATATCATGCTAGAGCAATGATGGTAACAAAATTCTATAAGGATTTTTTTTTGAATAAAAGGAATGTCTGTGATTGAAAAAAGTAGACAAAAAGCATGTCCAGAGCCAAGAGGGTTTAAATAAACACATTAAATTCAAGGACAGTGCTCTAAAAATTGTAATTCTGAAAAAGTACTGCCTCTTTCAAAGTCTTCATGAAATCATGCCAGATCAATAAGTGAAGAGTCTGAGACAGACATGCTAGATACTGGAAAAGTCAGGAGTTTATGAGCTATTAAGTATATTATTCTCTATAATGCACAAGAATGTATAAAAATGTAAATACTAATTTTGAACAAAATTAAAAATTCAAAAAGAATTTACCAATGTTTCTGGTTGCTATACAAACTAAAACTGCTTTGAATGTCATTTAATTAAATCAAGAAGACTTGATAATTCAACTACTTACAGTCCTATTTCCAGTCAATTAGACTAGAGAAATATGGCAGCAGGGACAGAAAGCAGCTTGTTACATTACAGTCAGTTAGCAGGGGTGAATGCTGGGCTCTTCCAACTTTTCCTTTTGTTCAGTATGGAAACCCAGGGCTCTGAATGGTATCACTCACGTTTAAGGAGGATGTTCCTGTCCTAACTAACCTAATCTAGCCAATACCTCTAGCAAGAGATTTGTTTTTGTGGTAATTCTAAATTTCACTATGCTGGCAATCAAGATTAAACATCTCAAATAGTAACTGCTTTGAGACAAGTACTAAGCTTTCCACAAATAAGTTACATCAACTTAACAACTATTCTAAGGGTAGGTATTAATGGTTCCCAATTTCCCATGTAAGAGAATTGCCATGTGAATGGGTTGAGTCATGGGCCCTACAGCTCCAAGCTGGCAAGTGAGTCAGGATTCAACTCATTATATTTCACAGAACCAAGTTTATACTACCAGGTTTTATCAATTTCTGTCACTGGGAACAGCAACCAGTCATTCACAATATTCCCCATTTAAATTTTAGTTATCACAGCAAAATGTGTGGTTTTTCCATAAAGTAATTTCCTTAAAGTTGGTGTAAGCTCTATGAAACCTCTCTCTATATGGACAGGCACAAACTCTATTGGTTGATTCAGCAAAATGCTAAATGCAGTCTGCACTTGCCAGAGCTTCTGGGAGATAAGCATGATCATTGCCACAGTGCAGCTTAATATTCACTGAAGGTCATATCCTAAAAGGTACAGCAGGGACAGAGGAAGTTGAAGAACATTTAAGACAATTTGTTTTCTGTTTGCAAGATTACAGAAATTACCATGAACTGTGAAGTATGACTCATATTTGAACACTCCAAACTATCTTTTTTCAAACTCAAAAAATTCCACTTAGCAGGACTGAATTAAAGCCCATAACTCTTTAAAAAATGATCTACTTTTCTTATGCCAACTCATTTGCTGTCTGACGTTAGACTTGATGATGATAGTTATTTTTCAATAGAGAATACAAGTTTGTAGCAAAAATAAGTGTTCTGAAGAAAATGATCTGTATTTCTTGTGGCAAACAAGCTGTGTCATGTGACTGGGCCACTATCTCTATTGGCAGGAGGTGGACAGCAAACAGAAATGTCTTTTATAGCGTTCTGCTTTGCCTTTGTCATCTGTCTGGACCACAGAGGGAGAAGCAATTGATCAATATCTTTCCTCACTGTAAAACTCACACTCTATCTTCTCTTTTTGATTGATGGCTGAAGAAAATAGTTTCATTCTGGCCCATTCAATGAAAGATAGGTACATTACCGGAATATAAAGCAAAGAGGAACCGAAATCTATTTCTAATTATAACTGATACAGTGGATGATTTTTCCCTCATCTCTCTTAACACCTACTGGGTGTTTAATTGTCTACTGTGTTCCTTTACATCACCCCCAAGCTGCATGCTTTGGATGTGCAAAGTGGAAATACCTTATTCCTGACAATCTCTTCTTCCACCTTTATTTTAGTGGAACAAATGAGAGAAATATGAATAAGTGTAATACCTAGCCATGTTTATGATAGCCTCAATTTCTATTTCTCATCTTGCATCTATGTAAGAAAATAGATTGCACCACAATTTTTACATTGCCTGACTTCATTCTTCCCATAGGAATGTGTTTTACATTACGACAGAAATAATATATTTCAAATTTTCCTTCGTTCAAATGTTCAACAGAACATTTTGCATATTGTCAGCACAACATAGGAGAATGCAAACCAGTATAAAAATGGATTTAAATAATAATCTATAAAGTTGTACTTTTTAAAATACTCTTAAAACTTCCTGGCATGTGCCTCTAGCTCAATTCTAGTATGTACTGTTCACTTTCTGTGATTTCTAACTTTGGCAGAAATTTCACTAGCTATTTTAAATTACCTGTTCTCAGACGCAGAACAATTTTACCACTAAAAAAAAAATCTACTAGAAATCATAAAATATTATCATCTCTTCTAAAGAGTAAAAGACTAATCAACATTTCAAAATAGCAAAACTATATGAGAAAGGGAAATCGTGAGACGATAGCACAATCATTGGGCCAAATATAATCACATTTAAATCCGTATAGCTGTTTGCAAACTAATCAATTTTGAGACAATCAATTAAACTTTCCAATTCTGATTCAAATCTAAAAATGGAAACTCTAGTTTGTTTTCATTGAGTCACTCTGAAAGTTAATTAAACACTAATAGTAAACCATATAGGGCTTGCATATGGTAAGTTTTCAGTCATGGTGATTATTATAATTGATTATAGTTTTGAGCAGTATGACATAAAAGTTGTAGTTGGAATTGGGAATAATATATTTTAAAAGAAAGTGTGTAATTGATATATTGACATAATATTGGTAACACAAATATCAATAACCATTAGTAATAACTATTAGAAGTAACAATCAATATGTAATGTAACGTATTAAGGAAAACAAAGAGCATCTTCCAGAGGTGAAGGTATGTGAACAATACTGGCAAGTGAGAAAGAGAAATTTATTCTGCCTCTCATCCAAGATGAGTAAAAAGACATACCCATGTTTCTCTCTGAACAGACTCCAGTGTAAATATTATACAAGTAAAATTCAGAAAACTTTATTAAACAAAATTGAAATACAAAAAGCATATTTCACTTAAAATAGAATACTGACCTTTAGCTTAACCTTTTTTCATTTAAAGATCTTTAGTATTTGAAGAAAATGATGCCTACTCCTTGCATACTTCATTGATACCTTTAATTTTTGTTAATGTATGAAGGACACAACATGAGATCTTCCTTCTGGGCGAGGTTAAAGTAGACTGTATTAGTATTGACTATCAGCAATATGTCAGACATTGAGTGTCCTCTTTGAAGAATTGTTTCCACTACCAATCATCTAATTTTTATTGGGATTATGAGTGAGACTTTTGTTTTTGAATTTTGACTCTGGGTTTAGAGGCATTGTTTACAGATTTGGAAAGTTTACCCCCATAAATGATAGGACTTTAAAGCATTTTTACTCTGGTTTCTTTGGCTGCACAGACTTCTTTTGTGATAGAGTTCCACTTGGTTATCTTTTCACTGGCTGTACTTCTTTTGATGATAGATACATAAAATTCATTGTGAAGATCAAGACCATGACACTTGTTCCTGTTCTCATCTAGAAGCTTTACCATTAATGATAATATGTTTAGATCTTTAATCAATTTTAGTTGATTTTATGCATTGTAAGTTAAGGGTCCAGACATTGACGTGAGAATTACAATTTAAACAGCATTTTGTGAGGATATATTTGAGAAATGCATGTTTCTTCCAAAACTTATCATATAAAATTACTTTTAAAGATGTCTTGGTATTGACTATGCTTTTCTAGAGAAATAAAGCACTCAATAATGTGTAGTGGCTTTGTTTGCTCGGAGTTATTCTTCACAAACCTGTGTTTAAAAAAGTATCATCTGACAACAACAAAAATATTTTGAACAAACTGGAAGATGAGTATTCTACTTTTGAAAGGTGAGCCAAGCATGTTAAAACAATAAAAAGAAATGGTTGTGCTTTTGCTTAATGAGAACTAAGATTCTGTTCTCTTAGCCAGCTCATGATCAAGAGCTAATTGTCACTTCTTAGTAGTTAGCACCTTTGCAGTCCATTTAGGTTGTTTATATCAGTAATTTGTCAAAATATTTCCTTTAAATCCAAGGCAAGCAAAGCATTCCACTCTGTTTACAGACACCCTTCTCCCTCCATGTCTTTTTTATCCTTCTCCCCTCTAGAGGTTTAAGCAGAATGAACTGAATGCAATGAGTTCTTGATAGCTAGCTTTCTTTGTGTAACTTTATTTTCTTGGACATGAATACAAGCCTCTTAGACTACAAAAGTGTGGAGAAAATGGAGTAAAGCATGGATTCTAGTTGGTGTTTAGTGAAAACTCAGAGCCAAATATTGGGGGAAAGCTGGAATATAAAACAGGAAACAGACCACAGTCAAATCTCACTCAGCCAACTTCACAAGGTATAAGCTATTTTCAAGAGACCTCAGCCTGACTCATTGTTTCTACAGAATACCACACCATCTGCCTGTGCCTTCATTAATATCTTCTTTGCCCAATTGTTTCACTTCCAGGTTTAACTCTGCATCATAATTCTAGAACTAGGATTAAAGGTATGAACTACAACTGTTTGGTAGTTAGACCTTGAACCCATAGAAACTCAGAAAGATCTCTTTCTTTGTCTCTGGAGTTATGGAATTAATGCCACCATCCAGTTAGGCCAGCATCACTGGATACAGATGCTTTTTATTTTCAATGTATATTTTTTGCTTCTTTGTCAAAAATTAGGTGATCATAGGAATTTAAATTAATGACAACATCAATTTGATTTTATTGATCAACGTATTTGTTTTCATGTTAATACCAAGCTCTTTTTTATTACTGCAGCTTTATAGTAGTGCTTGAAGTTAGGAATGGTGATGCCTCCAGAAGTTCTTTTATTAAATAGGATTGTTCTGATGAAAAAAAGAAAACAGCATCACCACTTGATTTGTCTTGTGCTGGGACTAAAGGTTTGAGTTACCACTCTCTGATTCTCCTGTAGAGTAGGTGAATCTCTTCTCTGATATTCCAGACTTATTTTATTAAATATAAAATCTATCACTCCAAACAAGAGTAGGTTGATGTGCAAGAATTGAAACAAAGTACAGATCTGTTTTATCTAATGTCAGGCTGCTTCTGAAGATGTTTTTTTCCAAGGCACAGCCTTCTAGCATGAAGTTATTGTCAGCCCTGAAATCAATTTACTATAAGACAAAGTACAAGGACAATCTGACATTCTCATAATTATCTGACTTAAAGAAAGACAAACTCTAATTTGAAAAGATTTTTTTTTATTGAATGCAACAGGAAGGTTTGAAAGAAGTACAATAACATAGCCAGTATTTTGACATATATTCTATGACTGTGGTGCTGTTGTAAAACTTAACACATTACATTAAAAAAAGAATCAAGATTCAAGAAGAAACTATTGCCATAATTCACATCAAGCCACAATTGGATTTTGGAGAATTATGGGTCTGTCGAGATAGCCTTGGATACCAGATGGCTGTATCAAGTCCTCTCTGTGGCCTCATTATTAAAGTATGGTAAGTATTCAAACAGTGATTTTCCTTGTACTATGTTCATTAGATTCCTGTTCCCATTTTTGTACTCTTCAGGCCTCCTAAAATTGGATAATTAATAATGTTATTGAAATAATTTTATAACAAAGTCAACAAGCAAGACTTCTTAGAATTAGGAAGTTGAGGGAAAGAGAAAGTAAAATGCTGTTTTTTTCTTTTTTGTAGCTTGCATTTATTTTTTAATTAAAAAAATTTCCCATACCCACCAGTGTTCCACCTCCCTCTCCACCTCTAAGTCCTCTGCCAGCATCCCCCCATTCCTTCATCCATTCCCCAGGGAGGGCAAGAACTCCCAAGGGAATCTATTCAGTCTGGCATATCTAGTTGAAGTAGGACCTTCCCCCCCCCCGACCCCCCACTCCCCTCGCCACGTAGTGATCAAGGCTGCATATGGTGTTCCTCTATAGGAAATGGCCTTCAATTTTTTTCAAGTCAATAAAATCAAAGCTATGAAGCAGGAAACGCAACAGACAATGAACAGCATCTTCAAACTCTTGTACCATGACTTTTCTACAGTGAGCTACACCCTTGACTCCAAGTCAAAATAAACCCTTTCTTCCTTAATTTGCTTTAGTTGGGGGTATTTTTGTACTGAAACACCATAGTGTGGTCGGTCACATGCTATTTAATATTCTTCAAAAACCTTTTAAAATACTCATATACTATTGTGTCTCATGACCATCACTTACTGTTAAATTACATGTTTAGAAGTTTTCCAGGCAATCACCTAAAATCATTTACAAACAAACATATGTAAGCAAACAAAAAGAATACAGAATGAGTGTCATAATCATAAAAGATACACTATAAAACAATAATTTATATCCTAAAACTGGGAGGGTTTTGAATATGAAGTTTCTTTTCAGAGAGATAGATAAATCGCTCCATAGAATGGGGAAGAGGTATGGACACAGAACTCACTACTAACTGGGGAGCTATTAGCATTGACAGGTGCTAGGACAGGGAAAGTCATGGTTATTTAAAGATGGGACAACTGGTAGATTGATTACACACCAGACTAGCTAGGCAATGAAAAATAGAACTAAGATTCACAGAGGAAAAAAGAAAACAAAGAAATGAGAAGTTTGGTGGGAAGGACTGAGACAGGAAGAGGATAGCAAGGAGAAAAACTGGGTGAGGAGAATAAATATGTTGAAATACATAGTATAAAATTTGCAAAGACTTGATTGGAAAAAAATTACCACAAAGGTAGATTTGAGTGACTTTTATCCCTCCCATTACCCTACACACATATACACAATGTAATTTAATTTTTTAAAAATACAGGAAGTCTAGATAATTAGTCTAAGAATAAGAAAAATACAGAATCCCTGCGGATCTGTCTAACTCTCAATAACCAGATTGTTCTATTTATAGTAAAAAAAAAAAAAAATGAGCCATTTTGCTTCCACATTTAAGAACTGCGGGAGAAAAAGAATGAAAGAATGTAAATTGATCTCCACTTAACCTAGCTCCAGAGCCAACTGCTTTAATTTGAAATATTCATTGACTATGTGAGCAATAACTATAGCTAGCATGAATGCATCTCAGGAGGTACAACTATTTATTAAGTGCATGGATGGCTGCCAATCTAGCCTTTTTGAAAAGTGGGTTATAACTAAAATGTAGTCACTCAGTTTCATTATAATTTCCATTTTAGTTTAAAATCCAGAATTAAGCTCCATTCTTTTCTCTCATTTGCATGTATTCACTGTATTTATAACAATAACACTGGGCAAGTGTATTATATACTTGGTAATATTCACCCCTCCCATCCTTTAACCATCCCCACAAAGGTAGTCTGTTTTATTCTCCCAATTTTGCTTCTACTCTTAAGATATATATGTATGCAATTTTACTAGTTGATATAAAATTTAGTGCCTTAGAGAAAGACAACCACAATATTTGCCTTTTCAAGTTTGACTCATTTCATTTAATGTGATAATCTGTTGTTGTATCTAATTTTTTTTGCCTGAATAATTTTTTTGGCTGAATAAAACTCCATTGTGCATAGACAACAATTTCTTTAGCCATTCATCTGTTGACTGACATTTATATTCATTCTAAGTCTTGGTTTCTGTGATAGAGCTGCAGTGGATGAATATGTGTGAGTCTCTTTGGTTTGGGGTGAGTAATTCTTATGTTACAGAAAGTGAGGTTTGTGTTTTCTTCCACCTAAATTTTAGTTTCAGTGTCTTAGTTAGGGTTTCTATTTCTTTGAATGAACACCGTGACCATAGCAACTCTTATAGAGCAAATATTTAGTTGAGGCTGGATTACAGTTTTCAGAAGTTTAGTCCAATTTTGCCATGGCAAAAAGTGGCAGCATGCAGACATGATGCTAGAGAAGGTGTTGAGATTTATACATCTTAATCTGCAGGCCGCAGAGGATTCTATGCATACTGGGAGTAAATTGAGCATATGAGACCTGAAAGCCCACCTCCACAATGACAAACATCCTCCAAAAAGTCCATACCTCCAATAAGGCCACACACGAGTCTACAGTAGCCATACCTATTCAAATCACCACATAGTGTTTGTTAACTTTATTTATTAGCAAAAACTATGACAAATGAGAATTTATTCATAGAAAAATATGATTCTTTCTAAAAAAAAAAAAAAGCACAAAAAAAACCCAAAAAACAAAAAAACCTCTCTACAGACTGAGATCACAGTCTATCAGTATCAAACTACAGTCCTCAACCAAGCTGGAGAAATAAGAATTAAATTTTGTCACTTATTTTAAAACTTTAAATGTATGTGTGCATGAGTATATGGTACATGCATATTGGTAATGGAAGGGTTAAGTATGAGTCCTATAAGAAAACTAGAACAGAATTTGGGGTGGCTTCTTCTTTTTCTCTCTGCCTGTTTCTGTTCTCCAGAGCAGGGGTTTTACCCACACATAGGCAGACCCAGATTCCCCTATGATCATTCTTGCCTTCAGAGTATCCACCCCAGCTTTTTCACTCTCATTTAGCTACTAGAAAAAATATAAAATAAGAATTTTTATGTGTCACTGGCCTATGACTCCCTGAGTGAAGAATGGTGAGCAACATGACCACACTGATTTGCTACTGCTGATGTAGGAGTATAGTCAAATTGTCTAACTACGTTGGAAAAGACAGATGCTATAGAACATATACAGCAGAGATCCAGCCAACCAGCCACTTCAGAGAAACGTGTTCTTCATGAGCCTAAAACAATCATTAGGATTAGTGACAAGATAAAATGGCCGGTTTACCATCTTCTTTATGAGGGAGGATAGCTGTGTTTGCAGTAACATATGCTTTTAGTGGTGGCTTCCACACAAATGAGAGTTTCACTAGAGAAACAGATATTTTATATGTGGCACTGAAAAAAAAAAGAGCATTTAACATGTATAGCCACATGACATTGCCAGTTTGAGTTGGTCTTTTTAGTTAGAGCCATCCACTCCCTAGTAATAACATAGAGATATATTATTAATTATTTAAGCTTGTCTGATAGCTTAGGCTTGTTTCTAACTAGCTCACAACTGAAATTAACCTATATCTTTTAATCTACATTCTTTTATTTGGCTCAGTTACATTTACTTCATAATGCCCATGCTGCTTGCTCTTCATTCCTGGCATCTCTTCCTTCTTCTTAACAGCTTCCACTATGTCCAAAAAGTCCTGCCTAGCTATTGACCATTCAGTTCTTTATTAAACCAATGAAAGTGACAAATCTTCACTCTATATAGTGTAAAAAAAGATTATTCCACAGCATTAAGTTGTCTAATATATGTGGTAGTCTGAACTGAGCCACCTGAAGAACTTTGACTACACTAGCATTTAAGAAAAAGATGCTGAGTTATAATGTCTGACACCTCCAGCTTCTTGTTTGTTATAAAACTAGTCAAAATACCTATATTTGTGTCATCCTTAGAACAAATGAGCTTATGTGATTCCAGTCTTGTGTGGCCAAATGACAGTTGCTTTCAATTTGACTAAATTAATGTATTTGTAGAGGCTCCTCAGTCTCCCAAGCAAACAAACTATTATTATTTATAATACAACTGCCATTATAAATAAATTTAAAATAAAAATAATCTGGGTAGACAGACAAAAGTATTAAAATATTGAAAGAAAAAGAAGCATAAGGAATTAAGGCATTTTCTTTTCCCAGAACTTCCTTCCATTGGATCTTTGCCACCTTTCTCTAACCCTTAGCTTTTTCTTTCTTTGCCTCAATTTGTTTGAGAGAAGGTGAAGGTGACAATCTTTTAGACAGAGATATTTTCTGTTATCAGTAGGATTTTCTTGTGAAAAGAAATAAAGGCACAACTTCATTAGCTAGTAATGGGTTACCTGGTGTTGAGGACACAAGCTTGTGCCCTGCATCTGTGTCTCCTTCATATCCTACCAGATTCCACATCCAGTAATTCCATTTATCCCCACAGTGTGTAGGCAGGAATGTAGGCATGGAAAAGAACCTGACGAGACAATGATTAAGGGCTTGGATAAATGATTATGCCTCTGTATGAAGATACCAGGATGAAGAATAGAAACACTGATCAGTTGGAAAAAGCCAAATAGTGTTAATCTGATGAATGTCAACATGAGAAGGCAAAGTAAAATGTCGTGTAATTACACTTTTAGTCTTTCAAGGAAAAGAAAAGTCAGTCTTTTACAAATCATCAATAAACTTATTGCCACTGAGCAGCCACGAAAGGACTCTCAGTCCTTCACGTACCTTCCTTTCCAGCTGTTAGTATTCATTAAAGGCTTCTTTTTTCATGACTCAGAACACTGCAGAGGTGTTCCAAAGTAAGTAGTTGATTATAGCTACACAGACAAAGGCAGCCATTGGTGGCTGTATGGAATTCTGCCAACATGTCTGGATCTTTTGATGGAGGAAGCATGAAAGGGTTCTGAAAATGATCCTACCACAAAGTACAGTGGACAATGGAACCCACCATCATCCCCATTGTTTTCAGGTAATGGTCAGTGTGGTAGAGGAAGAGATACGTGGCTGAACACTGGGCTGAGCTCCTGGTCCAACTGAGAGCAGGGAAGAGTCTATATAACCAAGAGGATAGGGCTTATGAGGAAAACTTCCACCGTGATGGCTGGCTGGAGCTCTACAGAGCTCACTGAATTAAGAGCAGCCACTGGGGAACCTTCAAGAAAAGGAACTAGACCCTCTAAGGATAGGCAACTGTCACTGACATGGGCAGTATATGGAGCCTCAAGGGGAGGGATCAGACAGTGTTTCTATGTGTGGACTGGCACTTGAAGCCCATTGCCTCTAGAGGAATACCTAACCCAGTCTTGACATTAGGATGAGGAAATTAGACCTCCCTGGAATGGAAGCTGAGCTGATCCATCTTGGGACATCTTGCCCTTTTGGAAGTAGAGATGGGGGCATGAGGAGGAGGGAGGATGAAAATCTGACATGGAGGGATTGGCAGGGGGAAGGAAGGGAGAGTAAGGGGATACATGGGAAAAGCGGATTTATTTTATAAATATTTTTTTAAGAAAGAAAGTGACATACAAAGTAATAGATGTGAATGATGAAGTTAAAAAAAATGAAACTAATTAATGTGCATCCTAGTACTAGTGATTAGTCATATAACTTAAATAATGCAAAGTTCAATTGGAGCAATATAACACAAATATTACATGACAGCCAGTGATGCATGTGTTTCACAATTAGGAAAAATTAGCTGGTAACATAAAATAATGACTCATAGATCTAAATGATCATATGTAATCAACTGAAAGAGAGAAAAGAGGTACTGAACATTGCAAGAAGATCCTTTAATTAAAATTTAAGAGTGAAGATTTGTGGGTAAGCTCTCTTTAGGCTATGGTTAGGCAAGATTTTATGAAGAGCTAACACTGAATGTATTTTGCCAGTGACTATATCAGAGGAGCAGCAGGTGGCAATTGAAGTTCAAGGTGTCAGCCCCTTAGAAGGACACTCTCAATGGGTCAGTCTCAGATGGGCAAGGTCCTGAGACCAGAGACCCTGGAATGTCTTTTGCTTCCACTTTGCCTTCATATGTTTGATGCTGAGATCTTTCTCTGCTACTGGCAAGTTGTGAATGAGTGTAGGGAAATTCCTACTGCCTGTAATGAAGTGTGATTATTCCCTGGAAACATTTCATTCTACTGGGCATTTTTACCTGAAGACTATTATGAACATTATTTCTATTTTAGCTGTACTGTCTAATTGACAATAATGATGTTAGTTTAAATAGTCTTGATACATTTACACATACAAAGAAGTGTCACACTGCTGCAACATATAATTTTTTATTGAGGAGCTGTATAGACTATGGCTTAGATTAATAATTTTTTAAAAATTGAATCTCAGCCCAGCTAGCTTAAATTCAATTAACTTTAGTGTTGGGAGATGTGTTCACAGACTTTTGAGTGAATCACAGCTGAAACAGCTTTGAAAATAAGTTGAAGTTAGACTGAGATGCTTTGTCAAATAGCTTTGAGGAGAAAGATTATAAAAGATAATCTAAAGTTTAGAAATGTACATAGTTAATGGTAGAACTCTTCATAGCCAAGGAATAAAAACAAATGAGCCTAGTTATTACTACCTGTATCTTTCTTGCTAGGACTGATTGATAACCAAAGATGATGATTAATTTCTACACCTATTTTTGTCCTCAATCTCTTGATATAAAAAACTATTGATGAGTATGTACCCTAAAGACTTAAAGTTGAGCTGATTATTTTTTATATGTAAAAGTTTAATTTTGTGATTCCTTTAAAGTTCCTTATATGATTGCCTTTCAGGATAAATAGGAAAGTGTTTGCCCTTTTTTTAATAACTGTAAAACGCAGCCTTCCAGTAGAAGACCTTACTGAGAACAATACCTTGCTTGCCCACATGGTTAGTATACAACACGTCACTCGAATATGTGGATTCATTGGATAATTTGTTTTTTCCTGTAATATGTAAAATGTTTAACATGTAAGGGATATGGAAAATGTGCTGTTGTTTACTGGGTTTTTTTTGTATTTATTATAATCATTCACTTGAAAAACAGAATGTAACCACATTGTACTTTTTATATTGACTAAAAGATTTTGTTGAGACATATAAGCTGTAAGGGAAAAAAAAAAGGGACAGAGTTAAAATGGGCTAGAAGGAGAACATCAATAATGAGAGTTAGAAGCAGAACATCAAGAATGAGAGAGTTAAAATGAGTTAGAAGATAAAACATCAGAAATGAGAGAGGTAGAAGGAATTAGAAGGGAAACATCAAGAATAAAGATAGAAGTGGAAGGAAAACATAAAAAAATAAGAAAATGGAAAGCCCCGGAAAATAAAAAATAGAAGATTCAAAAGAAGAATAAAGAATATGTCTGAAAGAGACCATCAAGAGAGTGTGTGTCTAAACCTCTTAGATAGGAAAGTCTAGAATACATGGACAGATTTATGACCAAATACTAGTGCTAATCTCAAGCTAAATGGGGAGCGGTCTTATTACATTGACCAGTGGTTAGTACAGAAATTCAGAACTGCTACAAATGCTGAGAATAAGTAATGGTGAAGTGTTTAGCCCTAAATGGGACAGATTTATAACTCCATCCCCCAAGGCTAAAGGAACATCATAGAAGATGTAAAGGAAAAGATGTAGGAGACAAAGGATGGGAAGACAACAGCAAAATGATGTCTTCTGCACATGGCATAGCCATTGCACTCTTTAACTCAATTCTATGTTTGTAGGCACAAGACATGCACAAGATTGAACCTATCAACATTTTATCACCTGTAGGGCAGTGCCCTGTGATGCTCCAATTCTCCATGAGTGTTTAATGGTAGGAAATGATTTCTCTGGAAGGAAATGTCAGCTAATCAGTGGTATGGCCACTGATGAGTTGCCCATGTTTCATCGTACAACCATTTACCAAAAAACATCAAGGCAATTCTAATTAAACTTAGCAAATCACACACAAAAAGAAGACATAAAATTAGGAGGGAACCTAGGAGAAAGAGAAGGGTTTCAGGGTATAGAGGGAAGAGCAGAGAGAAATGAGAGTGGAATGGCTATATTGAAAATTGCTATTGATTATACACATGCATAAAACTATCCAGAAATGTTAGAACAAAAACCAACAACAAAAATAAGTGAATTATTGATTGAATAAAAGAGTTAACCTCGAGGTCTTCAGTTCATTTTTGTTTAATGTCCCAAATCAGAAATAGACAAAATATTTCTGTAAAGGAGTTTATAGTAGTTTAAAATTATAATGGACTTTTTGTTATGAATAAAGACACTTTTTATAAATATTAAAAAGGACAGAAGGAAACCTGAAAAAAGCACCTGGAGTGGAATTCATGTTTTTTAAAGTATTTTAAAAGACAGGAGAGATCAGAACATATCACTAAATATGGAAAATGTGACCTCAAAACTCAACTTACTTTCTATAAAGTTAGTAACATCTATAAATATATACATAAGGAAATTTAATAAGAACCCTACAAGTATTATTACTCAAATAAAAATAATATTGCTAACATAAATTAAAAATCAAAATAAGCTGAGAACATTATCATGAATAGGAAGACTTAATATTGAAATGTCAATGATCCCTAGTAAAAATCCCAAGAAGATTTGATAAATCCTGACAAGTTTAATTTAAGATACATGTGCCAGTACAAAAGACCTAATAAAGCCTTGAGAAGGCAAAATAATGCTGAAGATTCCTATTGGCTACTTCAAAGGATTATTATAAAGATATGAAAAACAATAAAAAATGAGAAAAACATAAAGGTAGGATAGTAGATTAAAGTCAAGAATTCAAGAGTGATTTTAATTTATAAGGATAGGAACATGGTGATATTGTTCTGACTCAGTGCTAGAATAAGGAATTATGGGTATAAAAAAAACCCCATTTGTAAATAACATGATACCTGCAAATAAACCAGTCACTACTCAGACACATATGCAGATGAAAACGTTGCAGAAAAGGAGACAATAATATGATCATGTTCAAATTAGTATCATATTATTTTGTCATATTACATTTGGAGACAGTCATTAAACAAAAGAATTAGACCTGAATAAAATTTAAAGCTGCTCTTCATTAGACATTGAACCAGAAATTAGAAACACAAAAATTGCATATAAATTTTCACAAGATATGCTTAAATGAATGGCTTGATTCTTGAATAGGTAAGTCCTACAAATCAATATTATTAAGTAATGTAATGTGAATAAAGTCTCAAATGTATACTTTGAAAAGGAAGATACATAATAAAAATGACATGAAAAATTCTCTGTGTCATTAAGATAACTTGTGGTAAAACCACAAAAAAAGAAAGCAATGGCACAAACACTCTAAAATAAGAGAGAAGCAATTCCAAGTGCTGAGAGAATGTGGACCATGTAAAGACCATCACACTGCCATGTTCCTTGGTTATTCTATTCCACAGTATATACTGAAACAATTCAAAACATACCCATATAAAGTTTTAAAGAACTCTATATTTGTTTTATTTTATTAGCATTTGTTTCATTTATTTCATATGCTGGCCACAGTTTCTCCTCCTTCCTCTTCTCATGTCCCCCCCCCCCCCGGACTCCCATCCATCCCTTCCCTACTTACTCCTCCATCTCCATTTTGAAGGGGCAGGCCTCCCATGAGCTTTCATCATTTCAAATACTCACTTTAAAAAAAAACATAATATGATTATGATATGTAGGAGATATGCAGGAACACATGGGCTTCATTCAGTGCTAACTACTAAGAACTAGCTATTATACAGGAACAAGTGTACTCTCTGCCTCATCTATACAAGAGAATTTTGAAGATACTATAGGCTATGATCTCAAATTAAAGGTTCACAGGACAAAGACTTTTCAAGTCAATCAATGTGCATCCCTTAATATTTAGCTCTGATATATCAGTTTCAATATTCTTAACTTTTATCATCCAAGAATGTAAAAATGAAAAAAAAAATTATTTTGGCACATTAGTTGACAATAATATGGTAATTTTAGAAGGGACATCATCCATGTTTATCTACTTCAAGTGTCAATTATCTCTTACAAATACTGTAGTTCTACTTTCAATGAAAAGAAATAGCTACAATACGTGGAGATGCATTTAAGTTGCATATTATTCTGTAGAATGTGAGTGGCTCTAAGTTAGAGAAAGGTGGGACGTTAGTTAATTTCCAGGAATGACAGTGACACATGGCTGCACTAGATCATGCTGGCCAGTCAGTCTTGGTTTCTACAATATACCACATGTCGTTTCCATTCAGAGGCAGTGTTTTTCCTCTTTTGGCCAAAAAGTCTCTCCTCAAACGATAACAACTTACTACCTGCCAAAGATTACGCAGTTTCGCAACCTCCCTGGGGAACTGTGTAATGAAGTAATTGTGACAACCAGCATTTAATAGTGACATAGCCATTGATTCAGTGTTACAAGCAACGTCCTTGTTGGGTGGTGATAAAACCCAGAAACTACTGTCAATCAACAACATTTCAAATTTGGGCAAAACAATTACTTATCTTCCTCAAAATTGACCATTTTCATCATCATTAATTCTATGAAAAAAATGGAGAGTAAAGTTTAAACCCATTGATAGTATTCTCACCAATACCAGTTATCAAAAGATAGTATAAGAGAATTTATGTTTATCAAGGCCCAGCCCATTTCAACAGCCCATAACTGTTCTCATCAAATCTTCCTTTTTATAAATGAAAGGACTCACATAAATTATGGAAGTGCCCAGGTATCACTGACAGCATCTGTGAAGGAACAAACCCTGGGGAAATCTGAAAGGTGAACTTTACTGCTAGAACCCCATCTTTAAATAGCATTTAAAAAATGACCAGTGAAGCCATCAACAGACGTTTTAGCAATATTGGGCATAAATTTCATCTTGTGATGTGGACCTTAAGTCCAATCAAACATGATTGGTTTCTGCCATCAACTTTGTATCACTATTTCACCAACATATGCAGCAGGAAGGTCATGTTGTAAATCACAGGATTTTTTTTTTTAAACTTTATTTATTTATTTATTTGCCTTGGTGTTTGCCTGGAACTGGAACTACACACAGTTGTTAGCTGCCATGTGGGTGCTGGGAATTGAACCCAGGTCCTCTGGAAGAGCAGAGGGTGCTCTTAACCGCTGAGCCATCTCTCCAGTCCCAATCACAGGATTTTTATCTGATAGCTTTCTTTTTATTTTTTGTTTTTTTTAATTTTGGCTTTATTTATTTATTTATTTTTGTCTAATTAGCATTTTATCTGTCTGTTTTGGTTTTCATTTTTCTGTTGTAGGGGTATTCTGTTTGTTGTTGCTTCTTGGTATTCAGGCTTTAGAATTTTTTCTTTTTGACATTTTTATTTGAACGTTTATTCTTAAACATACCCACTGCAGTTCCCCTCCCTTTCCTCCCTTCTTCCCCCTCTTCCCAGGCCTCCCCAAGCCATTTCTCCATCCCATCCCTCCATCCATTCCTCAGAGAGAGTAAGTACTTCCTGAGTGAGTTAATACAGTCAGGTATATTCAGTTAAGGTAGGACCAACACCACCACCACCCCAACCCCAGTATCAAGACTGAGTAAAGTGTTCCTCTGTAGGGAATGGATGACAAGAATCTAGTTTGTGCACTAGGAATAAGTTCTGGTCCCACTGCCAGAGGCCCCATTAACTGCCCATGCTATGTAGCTGTCATCCACATTTAGAGGGCCTACTTCAGCCCCATGGAGGTGCCCCAGCTGTTAGTTCAGATTCAGTGAGCTCCCAATAGCTCAGGTCAGCTGTCTCCATGGGTTTCCTCATCAAGATCTTGACCCCTTTGCTCTTATAGTCTCTCCTCCCTCTCTTTGTCTACACTGGGAGCTCGGCCCAGTGCTTAGCTGTGGATCTCTGCATCTGTTTCCATCAGGTGTTGGATGAAGTTTAATGCTTGTCTTCTATGTCTAATGTTATCTCACTCAGGATGATTTTTTTTCTAATTCCATCCATTTGCCTCCATACTTCATGGTGTCATTTTTTTCTGTTGAGTAGTACTCCATTGTGTAAATGTACCACAGTTTTTAAGTCCATTCTTCAGCTGAGGGGCATCTAGGTTGTTTCTGACCAAAAGCAGATCTCTAAAACATATAAAGAACTCAAAAAACTAAAGATCAAGAAACCCAAATAACCCAATTTAAAAAATGGGTACATAGCTAAATATAAAATCCTCAATGAAAAAATCTCAAATGGCTAAAAGACACTTAAAGAACTGCTCAACATATTTAGTCATTAGGTTGAAAATTAACAACTTTGAGATACAGTCTTATACCTGTCAGAATGGCTATAAATATTGTTAACTTTTCAGCATTTAAAAAAAAAGAAAACAAACAAAAAAACAAACAAAAACAAACAAACAAACAAAGCAATAAAAACAAGATAAACCAAAAAAAAAAAAAAAGAAAGAAAACACAAGTGACAGCTTATACTGGAGAGAATATGGAATAAAGGGAACACTCCTCCATTGTTGGTGGGAATATAAACTTATACAACTACTTTGGAAATTAGTGTGGCTGTATCTCAGAAAATTGGGAATTAATCTACCCAGTAATCTAGCAATACTACTCTCGAACATATACCCAAAAGATGTACATTTGTTCCCTAAGGACATTTTCTCAATTGTCATTATTTGTATTTTCATTTTAGAGAGAGAGGTACACAGAAAGTTTATATACATATATCTGTATAATTGTGTATTTATGTGTGTGTGTATATATATGTATATATACATATATATATATATATAGTAACAAAGGTAGGTGTGTAGGAAGGTGGGGAAGACTGGAAAGAGGAAAACATGATCAAAATATATTGTGTGAAAATAGTTTTTTAAAAGTGAAAAAAGGAAAAAATCTTGATCTTCATTAACTTCATAGAACACATACATTTAACAAGGAGGTGGATGTTTTCAAAATAAAAGCACTGCATCAGAAAGCAGAGATGGACTCATCACCAAGCAAAGAGTAGAAAATACTGAGCTATAATAATATCTAAGAGGGAAGAACACCATCTGCAAATATGTCAAAATGCTATTAATTCTGTTTTTACAGTCCATAATTTCATATACCACTGAGAGACCACCCATCAAGAAAATGTGCAATTCACAAGCAAAAAATAGCACAACAAAATATGACACTATTCACTGTTTGCTTTAAGATAAACTATCAGGGGAAAAAATGAAGTGGTTTTTCAAACACTGAGAAAGTGAAAAATTCAGAGAGTGAATAAATTTTCAGTATAAATGATGTTCAATAAGAGATATACTATATAGTTGTGTCAGTTTAAGCAATACTATACATAAGATTAAGAAAAACCAAAGGAGAAGAGAGCCTCCTCTGTGTGTGTGTGTGTGTGTGTGTGTGTGTGCATGTATTTGTGTACTCATGTGTGTCTGTATATGCAAAGTCACACTATAAAGAACTAGACATTAAATATTTATTTGAAGAAAATATGATTATAATAATATGAATGCAGTGAGCCTTGGAATATAATTTTGTTTTCTAACTTACAGGAATGTTTCAAAGACTTAGAGACACAAGACATAGTTATTGCCACCAATCTTTGCCACTGAAGTTTTGTTCAAAGAGTTTAAGTCTTCACTACAACTTATTTGCTGTTTTTAAGCTCAAAGGAGCTAGAGGCACAATGATCCTTAAACTAAATTTATACTGTTAAGCTTGTAAGAGAAAATTTATGAAAGATATTTGCTATAGAGCAGAGAGAACATACCCAAGAGGAACTCAAATTCACTAGAATAAATATTTGGAAGCTTTGTGATCACTAGTGCAAATAACACACCCTAGCCATGTTGCTAATTGACTTGCTTGTATCTTCATGGCATGTTGGAGTTTTACAACATGAAGCAAGGAATTCACTGAGTTAGAACCTGGCAGATAGATGACACTGGTAAAAGACTCACGACTTATAAATACTCAAAGAAGAAAAAAATACAAAACCTTGTAATTATTACTTTTCTGATATTGACCAGCAAGATGGCTTAGTGGTTAAAAGTACTTGACAATAAATGTGAGCACACAAGGTCACATATATGGAAGAAGAGAACTCACTCCCACAAGACTTCCTTTGACCTCCACACCAGTGTGTACTTGCAAGCATGCGCATACATGCATACACACAGAGAAAGAAAGAAAAAAGGAAGGAAAGAAAGGAGATGCAAATCACTCTTTCAAAGTTTTCTGGAGTAAATGCTTTAAGAAGTGAGGTTGGCATTTACAATCAGAAAGAGACTCATCTGAAAAATGGTCCAGCTGGGAGAAAGTTGATATCCTCTTCTAGTGCTGCAAGAAGAAATGTTAGTCATTGGCTATTGGTCAGGAAGACCAATTCAGATATACTCCAAGGCAAGAATCAAAAGTCCCTCAGAATGTAAAGATGGCACACTGCAGGCACCCTTAGCATGCTGTTCTGACTGGATTTTGGAAGTTGGGCTGTGCCACAGCAGACTAATTATCAAACACTGAGCTTTCAGCATTGGAAATACATACTCTTCAGATTTACATGTATCTTCAACGCTGCTCCTAAACTCACACTCCAGAGGTGCTCCTGCACTTTCCTTAGAAGCACACTAGCATCTCTGTGTTTGAACCCTCTAACTTGAGATGAGACTGATTACAAATGGTTCCTTTCTGCTCCCCTCCTTTCCACTTCTATAATAAACCATGTGACTTTGAGAATAATTTCCAGCTTTGGCCATTACATCATAATCAGTGCAAATGATCTTTGCAGAAATCTGAAAATAGAAATTGTTTTTTGCATTGATGGACAAGTGAACTTGGTGAGCAGAAGGAGAAGCTAATGAAAAGGAAAAGCAATTTGCCTGACACCTGGCCAGTGCAGTATGTTTATCTTTGAATGACCAAAATAAAATGACAATACAGACTTGATAGTATTAAGACCAACTTGAGGGTGGGACATGTTCAGCAATGCTTAGACATTACAGAAGATATTCAACACAAACAGCCACTATATGGAATGTTGAGGTTATTAAAACAACACTGAAAAAATTATCATATTCTCAAAACAAAGCCATTTCTATGTAAGAGATATAATACCACAAACATTTAGCCTCACCGCATTTCCATTTTTACTCTAATATTTTTGTTACATGGAGTGAAACACTTCAGGCACATTTGGGGCAAAGTCTAGATATCCTACCTGTTCTTGGTTTTGTGGTTTATAATTTGTTGTTTGGATCTCCCTTTTTTCTATATATCAACATACTCAAATTTTTCATATTTTTAATTGCTTTATTTTTTACCCACCAACAAATTGCTGCATTTTTTAAAAAATCTTATTAGATGTGCAACACTCTGCACTAAGCCTGGTGCTCACTTCTGTCCCACCTGCTCTTTGATCCACTCCTGCGGATGTTTGAGCCATTCTTCCCAATTGCCCTTTCAGAGTTCACCATTGACATCCTGGTGTTGAAAGGCAGTGCCCTTTGCTTTCAACATTAGCTCTTTGAGCTCTTGATAGCACAGCTGGTTGGCTTTTCCTTGTTGAAGCTCCAGTAAGAACAAAAGGTTTTCTTATCTAAGGAGCTATCATTTGGAAGTGTTTAATTTCATCCTGCTTTAAAAAACAACTTACAAAAGCACACAGCTAACATAATTTGTCTGCTGCTATTTGGTTCAGTGCTACTGACAGAATGGTACACAGTTGAGAGTCTGTGGATCTGTAGATAGGGCTTAAGCTTTGAGACTCCTCCCTACTTCTCACCTGAATAGCTGTGTTCACCTTAGCTCCTCAGTATCTCTTAGACCTTGAGATTAAACAAAGATGAAAAGGAAATAGAGGCTGGAAGAGTTTGCACCCTGACCTTGACTTACTTTTCCTGCATCATTGTGGCCCTCCACCATCTATGTCCTCTCCTCCAACTTGGTTATTCCCTTTCTGGCATGCCTTCCTTACTGACCCATTTCCTTCATCTTATCTTAGCCACAGTTTCAATCAGTCCTCAGATGCCTGTTACTCTTTGTGAAATCTCGCCAATAGGTGTATAATACTTTTCATGGTCCAGCTTTAACTAAATTTTGTTTTGTTTTGTTTCTTTTTATTCCCTACACTTTAATTTGATAATGGCAAATGTTTGGTGGGGATATTTGTCAAACAAAACCAATTGCCTTCAGCTTGTACTGCTTTAGATTTGACCTGACAAGAACATGGAAAGAGTCAAGAAAAGATATACAGACAGTCAGACAATCATATGGAGAAGCTGAGATTGGGTAGACTATGCATTCTGAAGAGGATGCATCTTTAGCATGAAAACTCAACATTTATTATGTGCCACTGAGCAGGACAGAATATTTCTTGTGAGGAATGAGGCAAGCTTATTGTCTATAGCTGAAGAGAGAAATGGGCTTATTGTACAGGGCTAAGTAAGGAAAAGGGATGCTGGCTAAACTCTGTAGGACATCTCAGTAGGGGAGCACTTTCAGGTTACAATCATCATCAAAAGAAGAAAAGTATGGCTCATAGTTTTCTGCATGCAATAGTTTCAGCTAAAAGTTAGTTGTTTGTAACATCCATGATTGGACAAGAAGAAGGTTTTACTGAACCTGACCTAGGGAAGGCCTTGCCATTACCATGCATGTGAGAGATTGGGGTCCTTGACATACCTGTACTCATGTCAGCAAAACTTATTCACTCAGGGTTTCCTCAGCTCTGCATAACCCTCTTTACTAACAAGATGCTTCTTAAAATCTAGTTTTATATTGCTACCAAGTCTAATACCCTATAGATATTTTAGAATTTGATTTATACTCAAGTGCACACACATGAAAATATATACCTGTGTACCTAGATTTATACACACACACACACATTTGCTCATGTCTTATTCCATATTAAATATTTAAGGAATGTGTCACATAATCATTTACACAAAGTGATATAAAACCAGTGCCCAGAAATTCAGGCCTCTGTCTAGAGCAGAGTCAGAGATCCAGCAGACCACTTACTCAGAGGAGACAGAAGACACACAAACCCTCTTGCTGACTAATTGTGAACCACTGAAGCCATGGGCAGACACCAGTGAAAAATACATGTAGCAAAATAAAGAACAACAAGGCAACTCCAGAAGAAATTGGTGGTTCTACAACTACAAGACCTCAGCTGTGCAATGAAGAGGAAACAGAAGGAAACAATATCAAAAACACCTTTATGAAGATTATTGATGCCTTCAAAGAAGATATAAAAAAACTCCCTTAAAAATATAGAAGAAAAGACAAACAAAAAAATTGGAAGAGATAAACAAATCTTTGAAAGAAAATGTAAACCAAAAAAATGAAGGAAACATTCCAGCAACTAACAACTGAAATAGAAGCAATAAAAAAGGCACAACATGAGGCAAAGATGGAAATAGAAAATCTGAAGAAAAGAGTTGGAACTACAGATACAAGCATAACCAACAGAGTCCAAGAGATGGAAGAGAAAATTTCTGGAGTGGAAGACCCAGTAGTGGAAATGGATACATTAGTCAAAGAAAATACTAAAACCAAAAAAACTATAACACAGAATGTTCAAGAAATCTGAGACACCATGAAAAGACCTAACCTGAGAATAATAAGAATAGAAGAAGGAGAAGAATTCCAGGTAAAAGGCACAGATAATGTATTCAATAAAATGATAGAAGAAAATTTTCCTAACTTAATGAAGAAAATGCCTATAAAGATATAAGAAGCTTACAGAACACCAAATAGATATGACCCTTGAAAAAAGTCAGCTCGCCACATAATAATCAAGCCACAAAACATACAGAAAAAAGAAAAAAATTGAGATCTGCAAAAGAAAAGGGCCATCAGGGAGACCCATCAGAATAACTCCAGACTACTCAATGGAAACAAAGAAAGCAAGAAGGTATCTTGGTCAGAAGATATACAGACACTAAAAGAGCATGGATACAAACCTAGACTACCATTCCCAGCAAAATTATCAATCACCAAAAATGAGAACACAAAGTATTTCATGACAAAGTCAGACTAAAAAATACCTATCTACCAATCTGGCCCTCCAGAAAACAATAGAGGGAGAACTCCAAACTAAGGATCCCAGATACTTCCATAAAACCACAAACAAGCAATAATCTCACAGAAGAAAAGCCCAGAGAAAGGAAATACATACAAGCTACCATGAAAAGTAGCAGGAAAAATCAATCAGTGGTCACTAAAATCCATTAATATCACTGGACTCAACTCACCTATAAAAAGATACACACTAACAAGATGGACACTAAAACAGAAGCCATCCTTCTGCTACATACAAAAAAACACATCTCAACCACAAAGACAGACACAGGCTCAGAGTAAAGGGTTGGGAAAAGATTTTCCAATCACATGGCCCTAAGAAAGAAGCTGGGGTTGCCATCCTAATTTCTAACAAAGGAGACTTTAAAGTAAAATAAATTGAAAGGGACCAAAATGGACATTACTTATACATCGCAGGACTACTTGCTCAAGAGGAGATTTCAATCTTGAATTTTTATGCCCCTAATATAAGGGCACATATCTATATGAAAGAAATACTGCTAAAGCTCAAATCCCACATCATCTCATACCCTAATAGTGAGAGACTTCCATACCCCACTTTCACCCCTGGATAGATCAACCAGACAGAGACTCAACAGAGAAATAGTCTAACAAAGGTTATGATGCAAATGAATTTAATAGATCTTTAATGAAGCTTCCACCTAAATGCAAAGGAATATACATGTTTCTCAATACCACATGGAACTTACTCTAAAATTGACAATGTAATTGGTCATAAAGCAAATATCAATAGATACAAAAAAATGAAAATAATCCCTTGTATTATATCAGACCAATAGGGCCTAAAGTTAGAGTTCAACAACATCAAAAATCAAAGAAAGCCTACCAACTCATGGAAACCAAACATCACTCAATTGAACCACCTTTGAGTCAAGAAAGAAACTGAGAAAGAAATCAAAGTCTTCCTAGAATTTAATAAAAATTAATCCACAATGTTCCCAAACTTATGGGACACAATGAAAGCAGTCTTAAGAGGAAAATTCATAGTACTAGATTCCTATATGAAAAAACTAGAGAAATCCCACACTAGAGAACTAACAGCTCAGCTTAAAGCCTTAGAACAATTAGAAGCAAACTCACCTAGAAGGAGTAGACTACAGGAAATAATCAAACTTAGAGCTGAAATCAATACAAATGAAACAAAAAGAACAATACAAAGAATCAATGAATCTAAGAGTTGGTTCTTTGAGAAAGTTAACAAGATAGATAAGCCCTTAGCCAAACTAATCAAAAAACAGAGAGAGAGTGTGTTCAAATCAATAAAATCAGAAATGAAAAGGGGTACATAACAACAGACCACCAGAAAATCCAGAGAATTATTAGGTCATACTTTAAAAATCTATATTCCACAAAAATGGAAAACCTAGAAGAAATGGACAACTTTTTGGACAGGTACTATTTATCAAAATTAAATAAAGACCAGATTAATTCCCTAAACAGACCTATAACACTAAAGGAAATTGAAGCTGTTGTTAAAAGCCTCCCAAGTCAAAAAAGCCCTGGTCCAGGTGGTTTCAGTGCCGAATTCTACCAGACATTCAAAGAAGAATTACTACCATTACTCCTCAAACTATTTCACACAGCAGAAACTGTAGGAATATGATCAAATTCCTTTTATGAGGCCACAATTAACCTAATACCCAAGTCACTCAAAGACACATCAGAGAAGAAGAATTACAGACCAATTTCCTTCATGAATATTGATGCTAAAATTCTCAAAAGACTTTGGCAAGCCGTATACAACAATATATCAAAAATATCATCCACCAAGATCAAGTAGGCTTCATGTCAGAAATGCAGGGTTGGTTCAACATATGAAAAACTGTAAATGTCATCCATCATATAAACAAATTGAAGGGAAAAAAAAAACACATGATCATATCCTTAGATGCTGAAAAAGCCTTTGACAAAAATCTAACACTCCTTTATGATAAAAGTCCTGGAGAGATCAGGAATACAGGGAGAATATCTAAATATAATAAAGGTGATTTACAAGAAGCTGACAAAGGACATCAAACTTAATGGATTGAAAACTAAAAGCAATCCCACTAAAACAGGAACTAGACAAGGATGTCCTCTCTCCCCTTGTCTATTCAATATAGTTCTCAAAGTTTTAGCTAAAGCAATAAGAGAACACAAGGAGATTAAAGGGGTACAAATAGGAAAAGAAGTGAAACTATCTCTATTTGCAGGTGATATGATTGTATACATAAGTGACCCACAAAATTATACCAGGGAGCTTATACAGTTGATAAACACCTTCAGAAATATACCAGGATACAAGATTAACTCAAAGAAATCAGTAGCCCTCTTATACACTAAGGGTAAGAAGGCTGAAAAAGAAATAAGTGAAACATCACCCTTCATAATAGCTACAAATAGCATTAAATACCTTGGAGTACCTATAACCAAAGAAGTAACAGTTCTATTTGACAAAAACTTTAAATCACTGAAGAAAGAAAGTGAAGAGGATATCACAAAATGGAAAGATCTCTTATGATCCTGGATAGATAGGATCAAAATAGTAAAAATGGCTATTGTATCAAAAGCAATCTACAGATTCAATGCACTTCCCATCAATATACCAACACATTGTTTTACAGACCTTGAAAGAACAATACTCAATTTCCTTTGGAATAACAGGAAAGCCAACATTGCCAAAACAATTTTGCTCAACAAAAAAACCTCAGGAGGCATCACCATCCCTGACTTCAAGTTATACTATAGAGCTACAGTAATAAAAACAGCCTGGTACTGGCATAAAAACAGACTTGTGGATCAATGGAATTGAATTGAAGGTCTCTACATTAACTCAAAAACCTATGAACACCTGATCTTTGACAAAGAGGCCCAAAATATTCAATGAAAAAAAGATAGTATCTTTAACAAGTGGTGTTGGCATAGATGGATGGTAGTGTGTAGAAAATGCAAATAGATCCAAGCCTATCACCCTGCACAAAACTCAAATCCAATTGGATCAAAGACCTCAACATAAACCCAGCCACTCTGAACTTGATAGAAAAGAAAGTGGGAAATACCCTCCAACGCATTGGCACATGAGACCACTTCCTAAATATAACACCAGTGGAACAGACACTAAGAACAACAATTAATAAAGGGGACCTCCTGAAACTGAGAAGTTTCTGTAAAGCCAAGGACACTGTCAATAGGACATAATGACAGCCTACAGAATGGGAAAAGATTTTCACCAACCCTACAAGTGATAGAAGACTGATCTCTAAAATATGTAGAGATCTCAAAAAACTCGAGCCCAAAACCTTGAATAACCCAATAAAAAAAGGGGTTCAGAATTAAAAAGGGAATTCTCAGCAGAAGAATTACAAATGGCTGAAAGACACTTGAAACAGTGCTCAACATCTTCATTCATCAGAGAAAAGCAAATCAAAACCTCTTTGAGATACCCCCTGACACCTGTCATATCAGCTAAGATAAAAGACACAGATGACAGTCTATGCTGGAGAGGTTGCAGAACCAGGAAAACACTCCTCCATTGGTGGTTGGAGTGTAAGCTTGTTCAGTCACTCTGGAATGCAGTATGGCAGTTTCTCAGAAAACTGGGAATCAGTCTCCCCAAGGATCCAGCAATACCACTACTGGGCATATACCCTAAAGATGTGCATTTGCACTCCAAAGGTATTAGCTCAACTATGTTCATAGCAGCATTACTCATAATAGCAAGAACCTGGAAACAACCTAGGTGCCCCTCAACTGAAGAATGGATTAACAAACTGTGATACATCTACATAATGGAGTACTCCTCAGCAGTAAGAAAAAAATGATAACCTAAAATTCACAGGCCAATGGATGGATTTGGAGAATATCCTCCTGAACGAGGTATCACAAACTCAGAAAGCAGGGGATGTACTCACTCATTAGTGGACTCTAAACAAGAAAGCAAAAAACAAAGTATGGCCAAGCTGCAAACCTCAAACTCAAACAGCTTGGGATCTGAAAGACCTTGGACTGGCACCTTGGATCACATTTCCTTCAGAGGAACACCTGACTCCTGACTCAGTCTTGATGTTGGGGTGAGCAAATTGGATCTGCCAGGAGTGGATGCTGAACTAAGCCATAGTGGGACCTTGGGACCTCCTGCCCTTGCTGGGGAGGAGACAAAGAGACATGGAGAAGAGATAGAGAGTGGAAGGGATGGGAGTGGGAAGGGGGTTTGAACAAGGATATACATGGATAAAAGATATGACTTTATTCATATTAAAAATTATTATAAATAAGATATTTATTGTTACTTTAATAAAACCATTAGACATAAACACACACACTCACTCACACACACACACACACACACACACACACACACACACAAATGGTGCCCTATTTGTTTAAAAAAAAGTCTTTTTTGATTACTGTGAAACAAAAGTCATCCTGAATTTCTCTAAATTACCTCTACAGTGAGACTTTTTTAAGTTTTTAAATTTTAAATCTTGAGGCTGTAAGCACTGACCAGATAAGGTGGGTTTGGAATATTAACATTCCAAAGTAGGACACACTATCTACTAGATAAAGTAAACATTAAATAAAAATGGTTTGAATTATCATAGTTCAGAGGAATCTTAGAATTTTAATATGAGAATAATTTGAAAAATTGTGTAGTTAAATAAGAAAGACTCCATATGATCAGACAACCTCTGCTAGTCCTTGGAAGATCTTACAGGTACATATGTAAAGCATTATTGGGACTGTCTCATTTCAGTTAATGCAGCTCCTGTGATACTGGCTGCAAAACTGAACCCTTACAGAATCTTCATTTTATTATTTTGAGTGCTTTGGTTGTCTTTCTTCTAAAGGATATGAAATATGTGACACTAATTAGGTTTTGAGGTGAGACTTGGTGCACATTCATGTGACAAAATTTATGGCATATGGAAATGCACTCTTCATCTGAAAAATGTGTGCAAGCTTGTCTGTCGCTCACTCTTGTTGTTTATAGCCAGCTTAACCTATTGGGAAAGGGGTTTAATAGCCAGTCTGAGCAGATCAAGAATACACAGAAGTTCAGCATGAGTGGACAGCAGAGCCATAATTCAGCTCCAGCATGTCACAATGTCTTTGTGACATTGAGACTTACATTGCATTCACCATAATAAACTGAAAAAACAAAAACTTCACGAATTTATAAAATATTTTTAAATGCCACCAACAAATTTGCTTTATTTCTTTTTTTTTTTTTTTTTTTATCTTGGCCTCCTTTTTCTGATATTGCTCTCATATAAGAGCCAACTATAATAATGTCTGGACAAATGGGCCAATCTCTATTCTTACCAAATGGTAAATTAAGGCTTCAGATGGCAAATTTTAAGTATGCTCACTTAAGTAAATCACAAAGTTTAGCAGTATATCTCGGGTCAGACAGTACTTTCCTTTTTATCAATTAATTAAATTTATTCATTTATTTTAAATCTCAAACATAGTTTTTCCTTCCTCCTCTTCTCCCCATTTCCACCCCACCCAACCCCCAATCCATTTCTCCTCTGTTTATGTTCAAAAATGGACAGGCCTCCCATGGGTGTTAACAAAGCATAGCGAATCAACTAAGCTCCTCCCCTTGTATTAAGACTGGGCAAGGCAAGCCAGTTTGAGAAGAGATTCCGAAGCCAGCCAGAGAGTTAAGGACAGTCCCTACTTCCAACACTAGGAATCCCGCATTTAAAGCAAGCTACATAGCTGTCACACATTCTGTAGAGGTCCTAGGATGGTCCCAAGCAGCATCCCTAGCTGTCAATTGTCATCAGACAGCCTTCCTTTAATGACTGATGGAAACAGAAGAAGAGATCCACAACCAAGCACTGGGCCATGCTCAGGAAATCCTATTGAAGAGAGAAAGGAAGAATTGATTGCAGAAGCCAGGAGGATGAAGGTCATCACAAGAGAACCAAGAAAAACAGCTAACCTGGGCTCATAGAAGCTCACATACTCAAAACAGGCAGTACTTTCTTAATGCAAGTTATACTTTTTAGATCACAGAAATGAAAAGAATAAACAGACCTATAACTTAAAGGAATTGTTAGCATTGAGCATGAAATTAGCCCTTCAGTTGACTCTTAAGAGCAGAAGAGAAATGAAATAATATTTAGGAGAAACTCAAATAATTTATGAGATAGTTTGAAATAATAAAGGAGTTGTATTTCTCACTTCATCTCTTCAGTTCAGAGCTCTGCTCATCCATAAGCTACTTTGTCAAATTGTTAAATATCTCACTGCCCATAATGACAAACCAAAATTGAAAGTGTACCTTTTAAATTATTATTTTAATGGCATGCAATCAACACTATAGAGATGTTGTTTCCTTTAGTATAACCTCATTTATCATTCTTTGTTTTGATATGTTATTTTTAAGCCAAGAAAAACATCCTGTACCATGACACATTTTAAGGTCTTTGTCCGACATATGGCCAGTAGAAATTTCAGGTAAAATTCTGACTATAAATTTAGTTCCACATTAATAAACTTTTAACAAATAACACATGTTTTGAATGGGCAATTCTCTATGTGAAATTCTAAAACTAAATTTTGGATCAAGGGAGAAAGACTATAGTTTGGGCTTTAGTCACGAGTGACTTAATTCAAACAATGCCTTTACAAGGTTTTTCAAAACAGTTTTACTGAGATTTTATTGTTAGGGTTGTTATTTCACCATTAACAAACTAGTATTAACTATTAACATATCAGAAAGAGTTAGGTGCTATCAATAAATGTTTCTAAACCCAATTTGAAATTAGATCTCTTTTCGAAGAAAAGTAATGGAAATTTATGAGCCTCACCATTAGCAAACAATACTTAGCTATGATGAACCAAGAGCATAGCCCTGCATGTGTGCTAACCCATGAATAACACAAAATGCTGATAGTCAATAAGGACAGAACCAGGATTTGGGAATCAAGTGAAACCAAATTTCACCTATGAGCTGATAGCAAGATTTGATATCATATATTTTCCTTCATGATCTTCAAATTTTTTATTACTATAACAAAATACCTGACAATGAATTTATATAATGAATATACTTAATCTTTCTTCTAATGTCTAAAAAGTTCAAATATGATCATCAGTTGCATGACAACATGGTGAAGGGATCTAGCAGGCAAACGTAAACAGAATCAAGAATATGGTAGTCTCACTTTAAAATATCTTTCTTTTGATAACTAACCTGGTGTGCAAGAATTGCATTAATTTTTCCAGGAGTGATTCCCCCATGAACTAATTACCTTCCATACTACACATCTCTCACAAATCTACATACTCTCCATTAGTTCCCCTCAGGTTTGAACTGCAGCACATGAACCTTTAGGGAACAATCTATATCCAAATTACAGCTGTGTGATGCTTGCCATCTTATTTTCCTTTCAGCATTTTATTAAAAAATTATTCATCTAATAGTTTCATGTAAACAACAATTACTCTTCATTAAGTTTGGAGCAAAATAATAAATTACAAAGAACAAAGGGACCATTGAAGATATGCTAGGAGCACACCTGTAACCCTGTACTGGGAGATGAGGCAGGATTGATGCAAGATTAAAGCCAATGTGAAATATGCAGAGAGACATTGTCTCAAAACACAGTGCAACTAAACAAAGCAGAATTTCTGGGTAGGATGTGGTCTAGAAGCTGCCTTTGTGTGATCTGAAGGAGAAAGAATGACCTCCCGGAATTGAAAAGCCAGCAAAGCAGCTGAAAAGGGCCCAGTAGGCCCAGAAAACCACAAGAGATTCATGGAAAAGCAATCAACCACCCTGGATGAAGTCCCAGCCTTGTTTCCTGGTGTAGGCAAGATAAGTAGGGTGGCCCTAATGCAAAGAGACTGGCAGTGCTACCAAGCAGATGATCTCAATGTCCTCAGAGGCCTAAGGCTGAAGCCTCAAAACCAGTTGTGAATGTCAGTGGACAGATCAGCAGTGGAGAATAATTCCATTTTGTTCCTCTGTGTGACTCCCTGGACATTAGTGATAGCTGTGTGGTAAGGTCATCTGAGTTGCAGGAACTGATTATTTTCTCCACTGATTTAAAGAATAAAGAGACAAAAAAAGGTCTCATTGATTGGCCAAAATAAATCAAAACAAACAAAATGGGGTAGGAGGCTTAGGAAGCCTGACCATGGCAAACAAACATAGCACCCACAAGTTTTGCCTTTTACCCTTCCCCTCTTTCCTAAACTGTAACTATTTTCCAAAATCTAGCAACCAAGGTGTCCTCCCATTGACTCATTCCCGAGACTGATCAACAATGCCCGTTGTCTACCAAAACATCAAAGCTTAGCAATCAAAATTTATTATTTGGACTAACCTAATTAAACTACTCAATCTGTGAAGGGATCATAGCCCACTAACTCAAGCATGTGACTCTGGCAGGTCTTGCCCTACTCCAATCCATCTGCCTTGCTAAAAAATCATTAGATTACATCCCTAAAGCTAGCCACGGAATTCTTCCCTTATTTGGTCTCTTCCTCTTCCTGAGGCTGAATACCAAGATCCAGCTATCAAAGCATGGGAAATTCAATAATCAAAAGTTCCCCATGGCTCACCTAATTAGCCTGCCCAATTAAAATTAAACATCTCATTCTAACACTGGGTTTCCCATTTTTACTTTGTAAATCACAGTTTGCCTATGGGCCATGTCTGTCTCCTCTCCAGAGGCAGTCTTTTGTTCCCCTATGGGCCAAATCCCCTGGCCCCCTCTTCTTGGTTCCTCCCACTTCTCCCTACCCTCATTTCCTGTCTTTTTCTCTTATTCTTGGCCCTGTGTCTCCCTGGGACAAATGTATCTCCTTTGTGCTGAGAACTTAGTCTTGGGGATCCTGAGCAGATACTTTTCCTTTTATTGAGAACTTACTAAAATGTCCTAGTTCAGTCTAACACAGACTTCCCTGCTTGTCCCTCTTAAAATTAACACTTGCAAAGATAGTTGATACTGTTTCTGCCCAATTCAACTTCAGACATCTTGTCTTTTATCTTGCTTAAATAAAGAATGGCTTTGTGCTTGGAAACTGGTGTTTAGGTATGTTCTAAGCATCTCTCAGTATCTGGCGAGGGAGGTGGGGGGGGAGAGAGAGACAGAGACAGAGAGACAGAGGGAGAGAGGGAGGGAGGGAGGGGGAGACAGAGAGATAAAGAGACAGAGAGAGACAGAGAGAGATTCTATATTAAGGTGAGACTGGAGAACTGACCCTGAGGGTGAGTTTGTCTAACAAAATGCTTTCGAGTGGGTCAATTTCTCTTTCTCCGTCAGAACTGGCTGATTTGAACAATTGTAGGGAATTGGGTAACTTAAACAAGGAAATAGAAACTAATTGTTCTTTCCATAAGAGTTGATCTTCTGAGCCCATCAGTAAACCCTCCAGAACCTGTCCCTCTGATGAGAAAGAGACCACTGTGTTGTTTGGAATCGAAAGAAGAATCAGAAAAACAGCCATCTTAAATGTTTAAGTTAGAAGCGCATAATCTGCCCAGACCATTTCCTGCCTGCCTCCTGGGCCAGGGATCTGTCTGACTCTTCATCCCTCACTAATCCAGGGCCATCCCGAAAGTGAAAGGCAGGAAGAACAGAAATTTAAAGAGCGAAGAGAGTGAAAGAGAACTGGGAGACTGCTGTTCGTGAACATAGGTGGGCTTGACACTGATATGGTGTAAAGTGCACACACCTGGAGACTTAGCTCAGGCGGTGAAATGATAACCCCAGGGAACCAGGAGCACCTCCTCATCAACTGAGAATGGTGGAGATTGATGGCTGAGCCTCTGGTTAGCAGCTGGATAAATCTCTGGAGTCAACCTTTGTTGGTCTAGTCCTGTACGGTCCAGACACTCTTCAGTGCACCTTTTTGGGATGGGGGTGTTTAAAACACAGGAGACCTTCCAAGTTCAAAGACAGGCCTTTTACCTGCATAGAACACAGTTCTGTGGTTGTTTCCCACATTCCTAATGCAAGCAGGAGTTAGAATATTAGGCGTTTTAGATGTTGTCTCTGGAGTCTAGAAAGAGTGAGAAATGTAGCCTAGTCCCCAAACTGAAGAGATAAGTTTGACCAGAAGAAACCTTTTTATAAGAAACAGGAAAATTACTAAAGCCAAAACAGCTCTGTAAACGTTATATACTTGCCCAATGCAGAAGCAACACCAATATTATAGTTTCCTCCTGAAAGACTACACTTCCCAGCTTCCCATGCAGCCAAGGAAGGCAATTCTGAAGGAGACTATGGAAGGAAATGCAATATATGTGTCGTAGTTATTCTTGCCCATAAAAATGATCACAGTCACTTTTTTTCTATATACATTCATGCATTCACCCACAAGAGTGAGAATGTATTCCCTGCAAATAAATCTGGTCTGGCCTAGCAAGAGTCAACCAGCCTTTCCTTCCTTCTCTGTGAGAGTCCTCAGAAATCAATAGCCAGTGAAAACTACAGGAGAGACCAGAGCCCACAGGTCCATCTGACCTGCCATTCTAAGCACATTACTAGTATTCGGCAAGCCACGAGAACCCCGAAAGAAGCTGCTTCAGAATTTCCTTTCTTCCCATTTATTTTCTCTTCCTCCACTTCCTCTATGTCCTTCCTCCTCCTCTTACCCTCCTCCTCCTCTTCTTTTTGGTCTTCTGCATCCTTTACCTTTGTACTTTCATTTATTTATTTTTATTGCACTTTATCAGTTTTATTCTTTTTTAAAGATTTTTTTGAAATAGGGGCTCATGCAGCCCAGGCTGGCCTTATACTTGTTATGAGTGTTATGAGTAAAGAGCTCAGAATGGCCCGTTAGAGGTCCTTACCCTCTACCTGTGCCTCACTACCCCTGGGTGTATGCCATCATGTCTGTTTCTTTATTACATTTTCTAAGTATACTTTTATTCTTTCCTTTGTCTATCAAGTTTTGTTTAAGAATACTTTTAATTATCAGGAACTCTATTTTATTTCCCTTTTTCTGTTTTTTTGTTCTTCCCCTTTTATTTCATTACTGTATTTTTAGAAGTATTTTTCTTTACTGGTTTCTAAAATCATATATTTTAATTTTCATAATACAATTATCTACTTTTAGGTTTTAAAATCCCTAATTATTGATTTTTTTTTTTACTTTTGCTGTTCCTTTATACTTTCCTAATATCTTCCATTTTCCTTTTGCCTCCCTAAGTCTTCCTACTTTTGCTTGGTTTTCTCATTTTTCTGAATTCTTTCTTTATCTCATCTATGTAGTCTTTTCATATTTACCCTAAGTGACCTTATTTTTATGTTACTTTCTGCATTGATTTTTCATTTTGTTTTGTGATCATTGCTGATATTTCATTGCACTTTAATCAACTCTAAATGTATTCTCACATAGAGTACATTCCTACTTTGCCGTTCCTATAATTTTCTTCCTTCTCTCTGAAATCAATTGGAACTTACCCCTCTAGGATCAAAAAGAATACAACACTCTACCGCTGTGAAAAAACTAGAAGAGACATCCAAACTAACCTGAACAAAATGCAAAACAAAATCATGGAGAGCAAGGTAGCATGCTGTGCAGTTATTATCCCAATTGCTCAACAAAAGAAATTTAAGAAAGAATTAGTTTTGGGTTTAAGTTGAGGTCTTTGATCCACTTGGATTTGACTTTTGTGCAGGGTGAGAGGCTCGGATCTATTTGCATTTTTCTGCACACTTCCATCCAGCTATGCCAACACCATTTGTTAAATATACTATCTTTTTTCCATTGAATGTTTTGGGCCTCTTTGTCAAAGATCAGGTGTTCATAGGTTTTTGGGTTAATGTCTGGATCCTCAATTCTATCCCATTGGTCCACAAGTCTGTTATTATGCCAGTACCAGGCTGTTTTTATTACTGTAGCTCTATAGTATAGCTTGAAATCAGGGATGGTGATACCTCCTGAGGTTCTTTTGTTCAGTAAGATTGTTTTGGCAATCCTGGCTTTCCTGTTATTTCAAATGAAATTGAGTATTGTTCTTCCAAGGTCCAAATAATATTGTGTTGGGATTTTGATGGGCAGTGCATTGAATCTGTAGATTGCCTTTGGTAGAATTGCCATTTTTACTATGTTGATCCTACCAATCCAGGAACATGGGAGAGCTTTCCATTTTCTGATATTCTCTTCAATGTCTTTCTTCAAAGATTTAAAATTTTTGTCAAATAGGTCTGTTACTTCTTCGGTTATAGTTACTCCAAGGTATTTAATACTATTTGCAGCTATTATGAAGGGTAATGTTTCCCTTATTTCTTTTTCAGCTCTTCTATCTCTAGTGCTTAGAAGGGCTGAACTTGATAGAAAAAAAAGTGGGAAATACACTTCTACAAATTGGCACAGGCCACCACTTCCTAAATATAACACCAATGGCACAGACACTAAGACCAACAATCAATAAGTGGGATCTCCTGATCTTTACCAAAGTGATAGAGGACTGATCTCTAAGGTATATTAAAGAGCTCTAGAATTTAGAGCCCAAAACCTTGAATAACCCTATCAAAAAATGGGGTACAGATATAAAAAGGGAATTCTCAGCAGAGGAACTACGAATGGCTGAAAGGCACCTGAAAAAGTGCTCTTCATCTTTAGCCATCAGAGAAATGCAAATCAAAACAACTTTGAGATACCACCTAACACCTGTTAGAGTAGCTAAGATAAAAGGCACAGATGACAGCCTATGTTGGAGAGGATGTGGAACAAGGGGG